>JAODAL010040426.1:0-36929 GCA_025379985.1 Phyllomedusa bahiana
CCACCCCCCCAAAATTTAAGCATGGCCACTTCTACACACACCCTGCAGGCTCGGACCTGGAAATAGCTGTTTTTTTAAAACTTTTTGGGAATTCGCCCAAAAGTAAATTTGGGAAAACGTTTTAATTTTTGGAAATTCGACCAAGTAAAAGGAAAAATTTTTAAATTTTCCACCAACTCTACCTAGTCCCGGTTTTTTTGGGTTTCATTTTAAAATTCAACTTTCGGTTTCGGTCATTGAATGAACCGCTGGCCCCTACAAGGTCCGGGTCTTAGCTATAGCAACCAGTCGGGCAGCCTACGGGAGGATCAAACGGGTTTAGCATAGCAACCTGCTGGCAGCCTATCATGAGAGAATGCACAGGTCTGAGCTATATTGACCTGAGGAGCTGAGCGCCCATCAAGAGGGGATACCCTCAAAATAGGAAGGATACTGTTAATAAACATATTGAAAAGTGACTTGTTTTTGAAAATTTTTAAACATAAAAAGCAAAACCCTTTGAGCGAGACAACGCCTATAAAAGGAAACTACACAATCCAGTGCTAAAAAAAAAGTAACAGGAAACATCCAAAGCCATCGCACCTAAAAGATTACTTTACTAGTAAGCATTACAAACACAATAATTAGGGTATGTTCATACGTCATAATTGCAGGGCGTGCATCGCCCGAAATTTACGCCGGGTTTTTTTGGGAGGGGCTGATAAGCGCAACTCCCGTGACAAAAGGGGGGGAGGGCGGGGGGTTGAGGGGGAGGCGACAGCCAGCCGGCCCCATAGATTGTCATTACATGTCACTTATCTCCCCGGGTGTACAATACGACCGCATTGTACACCCGGGGAGAGGTGACGTAATCCATTGTTCTCTATGAGAGCTATGGATTACCATAATTTTGGCGCGCATCTCGCTCGTATTAGAGCGCAAAAAAGATGCGAAATACGTGTCGAAATTTGATCCTGTGAACATAGCCTTACATGAAAACATAATTAAAGCGATGAAAAATACAGAAAAGGTGGGAGGTAGACAAAAAAAAAAAAAAATCAATAAGCAAATTTATGAATGCATGAGTCCTAGAATGCATAACATACAAAGAAAATCAAGTAATACAAGTTCAGCCTGCGCACACATATCCAGATATAATTCTAGAAAGAATATACAATAGTTTGGGTAAATGTAAGTAAATGCACTAGAGCATATGGCAAGGAGCATAATAATGTAAAACCTACAGACCAGGAAACGTGCCGCACCACCCACACGCGATGCACGTTTCGACACAACTTCATTAGCTGAACTCAAGCAGCTGAAGAAGTTTTGCGTTGGGTGTGGGTGGTGCGGCACATTTTCTGGTCTGTAGATTTTATATGCGTTAGTGCATTTATTGAGATCTAACTCACTATTCTATATTCTTTCTAGGATTATATTTGGGTATGCACAGACCGAGCATGGGCTTGTGTTAATTGATGATGTTTTATATGCTAAACATTCTAGGATTCCTTAATTTGCTCACTGATTTTTAATTTTTTTATTGTCCGCCTCCTGCCTTTTCTTTGTTTTTTACGGCCTTAATTATGTTTTTAGTGTAATTACTGTTATCATGCTTGCTAATAAAATAATCTTTTAACAGAGTGGCTTTGGATGCTGCCTGTTCTTTTCTTTTAAAGGGATTTTGCCACGCTCTCATTTCATACCTCCTGCATCCAGCTCTTCTGCTCTGTGTGTTCAGAAGGGGGGCGTGAGTGATTTGTTTGAATTGCATATCATGTGACCCAGCAGGATGACATCACCAAGCTTTTCCTCTCTTTAGTCAAAGAAAAGTCTGTTTATGTGTAGAGGTGTAAGTAGCTCAGAGGAAAAACTTTTGACTCCAAGCACAAGGGTCCTAGGTTCAAATCCCTGCAGGAACCAAACCTGTGGATTTTTTTTTCCTCTTTATCAATGCACAGACCTCATTGAGGTTAATTTTTTTTAAATTTATTTGCACTGTTTGACTAATTACTAAGGAGACAGAGGACGGGAGTAGAATAACAGCTCCTGGGGTTGAACACTCAGTAGCTGCCTGAGAGGAGAAGTGATGTCTGAGCTTGTGCGACCAGGAGTGAGTAGGGCTATACAATACATGGAAATCCCTAAAGAAGCATTTATGCTATCTATAATACATGAAAAAAACCTTGAGATTCTTAGTTCACACGTTTTGATCAAAAGATGTTTATGCCACCCCCGACTTTAACATATTTTGATCAAAACGTGTGAACTAAGAATCCCAAAGTTTTTTTTCATACTACTTTTTTCTCTTCTTTAAAGGGTTTCCAGATTGTATAGCCCTTTTAGCAGTTGTGTTTTATATATATATAATAAATATATATATATATATATATATATTGTGTGAAAATTTTATATGTATTATATATATAAAGTTGTGTGTAATATGTGTGATAATATATATATATAAATAATATTATATAATATTTTGTAATATAAAAATATTATATATATATATATAAAAAATAAATATATATATAATGTGGTGTTATATATAATGTATATATATATAAAATATGGGGTGTAATATGTTGTATATAAATATATATAATATATATATATAAATGTGTGTGTGTGTGTGTGTAATATATATATAGTTTGGGGTTTTGGGGGGGTAAATATATAAAATTTGTGTGGGTTGTAATTATATAGTGTGTGGGGGTAATAAAATAATATGTGTGTGTGTGAAGTTATATATATATTGTTGTGTTATATATATATATATATTATATATATGTGTGTGTTATATATATATATATAAATAAAATATATAAATTTTGTTGTGGTGTGTTTTGGGTTTTTATGTATTTTAAATAATGTGGTGTTATTGTATATATGGTATATATAATGTGTATATGATATATATGTGGGTTTTGGTAATTATATATATTGTGTATTTGTGTATATGTATATATATATATAAAAATGTGTATATATTATATATATGTGTATATATGTAATATTATGTGTATAATTTTTTTAATGTATATATATATGTGTATATATGTAATATAGTATATATATAGTGTATATTATATTAATATATGTGTATATATAATGTGTATATATGTTATATATAATATATGTGTATATATTATAGTTAAAAAAATATAGTTAATAATATATATATATTATTGTGTAATATGTATATTTTTTTGTAAATATATTGTTATATATGTATATATGGGAAAAATTTTATGTGATAATGTTTAAAAATTATAATATTTTATATATGTAATAAAAATATATGTGTAATATTTATATATATGTGTAAAAGTAATTATTATGTGTATATATGTAAATATATATGTGATATATTTATATATATGTGTTTTTAAGTATATATATGTTATATATGTAATAATATAGTGTATAATTATAATTGTGTAATATGTATTATTGAAAATATGTATATATGTGAAAATATATATATTGGGATAAAGTATATTGTTTTATGTATATATATATAATATGGTTTTATATGTATAAAAGTTATATTTTTAAAAATTTAAAAATGTAAAAATAAAATTTTTTAAAAATTTTAAATTATAAAAAAAGTAATAAATAAAAAAAATATAAATAAAAAATAGTAAAATAAAAATAAATATATTAAAATTATAAAATATAAAAAATAATTTAAATAATATAAAAAAAAAAAAAAAAATAAAAAAAAATAATTTTAAACATATAAAAAAATTTAAAATTTTAAAAAAAAAATATTTCCCCTTTTAAAATATAAAAAAAACCCAAAAATATATAAAAGATAAAATAAAAAATAAAAAAAATAATATGGGAAAAAAAAAAAATAAATAAAAAAAATTTATATATAAAATAAAAACCCCCAACAAAAACATTTTGTTCCCCTCCCCCCCCCCCCCCCTTAAAACCCCCCAAAAAAAAAAAAGGGGTACCCCCCCACCCCCCAACCAAGCCCCCCCCCCCTAATTCTCCCCGCCCCCAAACCCCCGACAGGGGGAACCCCGGTCAAAACTTTTTGCATTAAAAACCCCTTTAAAAAAAAGTTATTCCCAAAGGGGGACACCAAGTTAGCTAAAAACAGTACCCCCCCTCACCGACCTTTCGTGAACCCTTTAACCGGCATTGGGGGAGTGTCTCAGTAATGAAAGCAATTTAAATTCCCAAAAGGGTTGGGTAATCAGAAACCCCCTGAGATTGTCTTTTGGGAAAAAAAAAAAAAAAAAAAGGGCCGCAAAAAGAAAGCCATAGCAACATAAAAACAAGAGGTTACAATGTAAAAAACAAATGAAACATAATAAAAACAATGATCAATTTGCAGGTTTACCGAAACTATTTCAGGTATGAGTGAACGATTCCAATTATATATTATATTAAAACCCCTGAAATGAAAATAAAAACAATAATAAAAATATCACTTTTTTTTATGTCAAAATCTTGTAAGCAGATTTAACAAAAGTAAAAAGTGCAGAAATGTAAAAAAATTTGTTTGTCAAAACCGGGTGGAAGTTAAAATTTTATGCTTTTTTTTGGGTTTTTAAAAATTAAATTTATTTTTTTAAAAAAAATTCACATAAACGGGCCAAAAAAACAAAATCCATCTAAAAAACCCGCTGGTGAAAACTGATGAAATGAAACTGATTTTAAAATATTAAAATTAATTTTTTGTATTTTATAGGGTTATATATAAAAATTATATGTAAAAAAAAATATAGAAAAATTATGGGTTTTAAAAATGTGTGTGAATATTTAAATATTATACACCCATTAAATAAAATATATAAATATAAATATTACAAAATATACAAAAACATACATATATACATATACCCACATAAAACACAACTATATACATAAACACCCATTATACAAACATAATACATAAACACAAAATAAAAAACATTTAAATATATATAAAATTTTTAAAATTATATAATATACACACACAAATACATATATACAAAATATATCCACATATACAAAAATAATATAATACCCCAAATCCCATATATCCCAAAATGTTTATATTTGTGTATATAAATGTGGTGGAAATTTTAATAAAAATGTTTTTAAAAAATAAGTGTTTTGTGAAATATATTATATATTGTGTTTTAGGGTATATATGTAATAAAAATTTAATATATTTGTGTGTGTAATATGTATAAAATGTGTGTAAATGTATATATATATTTTGTAAAAGGTATATATTGTGTAATTATATATTATGTTTGTATATGTAAATATATATATTTTGTGTATATGAAAAATATATATATTGTTTTAAATGTGTGTGTATAAATATATATTTGTGTATAGTGTGTGTAAAAGTATATGTTTTGTATGTGTATATTTTAATGTGTGTATATGTATATATTTTATGTTGGGGATATGTTTTTATTTTATAATAAAAAGTGGGTGTATATGTATATATATGTGTGTGTATATGTATATATATATATATATATATATATATATATATATATATATATTATTTTATAAATATATGTGGTGTAAAACTTGACTGGGGTGTAAAACCCTATAATACACCGCAGTCAAGCCAGTGGAAACCCGGGTTTCAAAATTGTGGTTTTTTTAGAAATGTTTTTTTTTTTAGGAGAACTATATTTGTATTTGGCGATATTTTCTTTTAATTTTATAAAGGGAGGGAAAGGGGTGGCCCCCCTTTGGTTTTTCCCTTTCACCCCCCCCACCTCTACGCTTTTTCCCTCATGGGAGTATGCTGCAAGGGTTTTTTGCCTGTTTTTATTTTTCTCTCTAGAATTAAAGGAGGCGGTTGCCCAATTTGGGGGGTCTGAATTTTTGGGTCTATTGAGAGGAAAATAAAAGAAGGGCCACCCCCTTAGATCCCCCTTGAAATTTAGGGGTGGGCAAAAAATCTTTTTAGCAAAAAGTGTGAACAAGAATCTCAAAGTTTTTTTTGAAATTTCAGGGGTGAGTACCTCAGCCCTGGGCGTATCCCCCTTTGGGGACGGCTTTAAACAATGGGTCACTAAAAGGGGCAAACTAAAACAAAAATGGTTTCAAATTTTTTTAAAAATGATGAATGGTGAAAATGTGCATCATTTAATTTACAAACTTTCTACGTCAATTTTACTTTGTGGCACAACCCCTTTAAGTGAATTTATGGAATGGCACATTTCTTAAATTTTGAAATTAAGGGCCCCTATAAGTTTTTTTTTTAGATGGTAAAACACCCTGCTACATCTCCTTTTAAAGCTCCCGAAAACCAAAAGGGGGGTCCAAGGGATGGAAAAACAATTAAGCTAAATGAAATAGGTTTTAAAAAATGGAAAATCTCTTATGCAAATTTGTTATAACCGGGGGGGTAAACCCCAATTTTTCAGATTTGAAACGACCCCTTGGGTTTTGCAACGGGTAAAAATTTTTTGGTTTTAAAAAATCGGAAATCTGCATGATAATTCTTGTGGTCTTAGGTGGTTTTTGGGAAAGGGTTTGCCCCGCCCGGTTTGGCTGGCCCCAAATTTTTTTTAAAAAGCAGCATTTTTGACTCCATGCTTGAAAAAACGTACATCCACATTATTACATTGAAGTGTTGTAATTTAAATGGGTTTATAATGCCCGGCCAGTTTTGAAGACCCGGTTTAAACTGCTGCGTTAATTTTATAATTTACATGTTTCCTTTTAATTTTGCGCAAACTGTTTAATTTTAGGATTCCCCTGGGAAAAACAAAAAAAAACTGTAAAATTAAATTTTTAAAAATTTTTCTTTTATCAATCAAAGGGCCCCAAAAAGTAGATCAGAAGGGGGAAAATTGGGGGGAAAAGCCAAAAGAAAATTCAAATCCTTTTGCAAATCTGTGGGCGTTGAATGGGGTAACCAACAATGAGGGAAAAAATAAGCAAAACCCCCATAAAGTGGTCCCCTCTTTAAATGCTCCCCGATTTTAAAAATGTCCTGATGATAAAATTCCTAATTATTGAATTTAAAAAATATGTTGCCAAAAATGTTAATGCAAAAAAAAACAAAAAAACAAAATATTTATTAGTAAAAAGGGGGGAAATAAATTTAAAAAGCAAACCCAAATAAAAACCCTTTTTTGGGGTTTAGGGTCGCCTCACCCCAAAAAATAATTTATCCAATGACTAGGCTGTAGTTATGGCAAGTTGCAAAAAGGGAGAAACGTTTCATTATAGGATAGAAAACAAATACTGTAAAAGAGTAGCAAAAGTCAGAGACTCCTACAGACTATTACATTGCTTAAAATGGATAATTAAGTAAAAGATTAAATGGGAATAAGATTTGTGACCCATTAAATGAGGCAATTCACATGCTTTCCTGTCCAGGACTCCTTATGAGGCACCTCTACGGCATAAGATACATAGTCGGGGGCGTGGTCTACAGCCAAGCAGTATGGCAGCTTATTTTCTGAGCTCCTGAGCATTGCTGCATATTCGGAGGGCAATCTGGCTTAATCCTGGCGCCAGCCCAGAGGAAAACATGCTGGGTAGTCCCCGGAGTCGATTGCTAAGGTCTTAACAATCGACTTGAGGCCTTAACAACTGGCTTACAACCGACTGGGTCCGCGGATCGATTGCTAACCTATCAACTGACTTGTGTTGAGGCCTAACAACCGGCTTAACGACTGTTAGCGACTTCACAACGCAGTAAATTATGTGTCCCCCCGTGAAGGTAAAAGGGTCCCCAGTAAGTTATACGCCCCCCATAGGGGGTTTATAAATTTAAAAATCTCCCAGTAGGTAGGTGTGTAGTTTATATGTCCCCCAGCAGGTATATAGGCAGGTTATGGAACCCCCGCAGGGATATGGGCAGGTTTATGGATCCCCCCGCAGGTATATAGGCAAGTTAATGGATCCCCCAGCAGGTATATAAAGGCAGGGTTTAGGTCCCCAGCAGGTATATAGGCAGGGTTATGTCCCCCATCAGGTATATAGATAGCTTATGCCCCACAGACGTGTTATATTAAGGGTAGTTATAGGCCTCACGCAATCTGTAGGTAGATTATAGGCTCACAGCACATATGTAGGTAGCTTAATAGGTATCACAGCACTATGTAGGTAGATATAGGCCCCTCCCTGAACATATGACAGTAGATAATAGGCCGCCCTCGTGCACATATAACAGTAGATACTAGGCCCCCTCCCTGCACATATAACAGTTGATTATAGCCCCTCCTGCAACATATAACAGTAGATAATAGCCCCCCCTGCACATATAACAGTTGATAATAGCTCCCCTCCCTGCACATATATAGTAGGAGAATAGCCCCCTCCTGCACATCTAAACAATAGATATAGATCCTACCATGCACATATAACATAGATAATAGCATCCTCATGCACATATAACAATAGATAATAGCATCCTCCCTGCACATATAACAATAGATAAACAAGCCCCCCTCCTGCACATATACAACAATAGATAACAGCCCCCTCCTTGAAATATAACATAGATATAGCCCCCTCCTGCCCATCATAACAATAGATAATAGGGGCGGCCAAATTTTTTTATTTTTTTATTTCCCTCCTGCCACATATTAACAATAGATAATCAGCATCCCTCCCTGCACATTTAAACAGTAGATAATAGCTTCCCTCCTGACATATACAGTAGATAATAGCCCCCCCTCCCTGCACCAATAACAGTAGATAAACAGCCCCCCTCTGCAATATACAGTAGATAATAGCATCCCTCTGCACATATAACAGTAGATAAGTAATAGCATCCTCAACAGCACATATAACAGTAGATAATAGCCCCCGCCCTGCACATATAACAGTAGTTAATAGCTCCCCTCCCTGCCCATTATAAACGTAGATAATAGCCCCCCTCCCTGACAATAATAGTAGATAATAGCCCCCTCCTGCACACTATGACAGTAGCTAATACAGCCCCCTCCCTGCACATATGACAGAAGATAAAAGCACCCCTCCCTGCACATATAACAGTAGATAATAGCCCCTTCCCTGCAATATTATTAGTAGATAATAGCCCCATCCCTGCACATTTTACAGTTGATAATAGCCCCCCCTCCCTGCAATTATGCAGAAAGTAGATATAGCCCCTCCTGCAATAGAACAATAGATTAATAGCCCCCTCCTGCACATTTGACAGTAGATAATAGCCCCCTCCTGCACATATAACGTAAGATAATAGCCCCCTCCTGCACATTTATAACAGTAGATAAATAGCCCCCTTCCAGCTCAGATAACAGTATAATTAGCCCCACTACTGCACATATAAAACGGTAGAAGATTAGCCCCTGCTGCACATATAACAGTAAATAATAGCCCCCATCTGCACATATAACAGTAGACAATAGCATCCTCCCTGCACATTATAACAGTAGATAATTAGCATCCCTCCTGCACAATACAGTAGATTAATATGCCCCCTCCCTGCACATATAACTGTAGATAATAGCACCCCTCCCTGCACATATAACAATAGATAATAGCCCCCCTCTGCACATATAACAGTACTTAATTGCCCCACCTCCCTGCACATATAGTATTATATGCCCCCCCTGCACATATAACAGTAGATAATAGCCCCCTCCTGCACATATACAGTAGATAATAGCCCCCCCTCACATTATAACAGTAGATAATAGCCCCCCCTCCCGGCAAATATAACAGTAGATAAGAGCCCTCCCTGCACATATAACAGTAAGATAATAGCACCCCTCCTGCACCAGTATAACAGTATGATAATAGCCCCCTCCCTGTACATATAACAATAGATAACAGCCCCCCCCTCCCTGCACATATAAACACATAGTAGATAACAGCCCCCCTCCCTGCAATGTATAAACATTAGATAAACACCCCCCTCCCTGCACATATAAACAGACCACTGCACATATAACAGTAAGTTAATAGCATCCCTCCACTGCAACATATAAACAGTAGATAATAGGCATTCCTCATGCACATATAACAGTAGAAAATAGCCCCCCTGCCTGCACATATAACAGTAAATAATAGCCTCCCTCCTGCAACTATAACTGCTTAGTTATAAGGCATCCCTCCCTGCACATAAAGTAGGATAATAGATCCTCCTGCACATATAACAGTAGATAATAGGCCCCCTCTGCACATATAACAATAGATAATAGGCACCCCCCCTGCAATATAAAATAGATAATAGCCCCCTCCTGCACAATATGAACTCGTAGATAATAGCCCTCCCTGCACATATAACAATATGATACAGCTCCCTCCCTGCACATAAAACTGTAGATAATAGCCCCCTCCCTGACACATATAAACAGTTGTAATAGCCCCCTCCCTGCACATTATTACAGTAGATAATAGATCCTCTCCTGACTATAACAGTAGTTAATAGCCCCCCCCCTCCCTGCCACATATAACAATAGATAATAGCCCTCCCTGCACATTGACAGTAGTAATAGCCCCCTCCTGCACATTATAACAATGATAACAGCCTCCCTCCCTGCACATATAACATAGATTATTAGCATCCTCCCTGCACATCTCACAGTAGATAATAGCTCCCACCTCCCCTGCACATATAACAATAGATTATAGGCCCCCCCCGCCCTGCACATATAACAATAGATAATAGCACCCCTCCCTGCAATATTAACCGTAGATAATAGCCCCCCTCCCTGCACATTTATAACAGTAGATAATAGCACCCCTTTCCCGTGCACATTTAACAGTAGTATAGGCCCCCTCCCTGCACATAATAAACATTAGATAACAGCCCCTACCTCCTGCACATATAACAATAGATAAACAGCCCCCTCCCTGCAATATAACAATAGATAACGCCCCCCTCATGCACATTTAATCAATAGATAATCGCCCCCTCCCTGCACATATATCAGTAGATAATAGGCCCCCTCCCTGCACATATAACAGTAGATATTAGTTCCCCTCCCTGCACATATAACAGTAGATAATAGCCCCCCTCCATGCACATATACAGTAGTAGATAATAGACCCCAGCATGAATAGCGCTAATTAAAGTAATACCCTGACAGGCACTTACCTGACCTCGTCCCTGCCGTGTCAGCGGTCGCTGATCCCGGTCTTTTCTTCAGCGGCGTGATCTCACCAGGCCGCGCGCGCGGCAGCGTTGGATGACGCGCACGCGCCTGGGCGTGCACTTCTGGCGCGCACAGGCCGCATCCTGACTGCGGCCACGTTACTCCGCGGAGCCTCTCTGTCGATGAAGCATTTACTGTATGTGCGTCCTGCGGTCCGCCACCGCTGCCGTCGCAAGGTCCTAGCCGATAGGGCCGTATAGCTTACGAACTGGTAGCGGCTTAGGACCCTAACGATCGGCGGCGGATAGCGGCGGCGCCGGGGACTAATGCTTGGGCAATAGAGGAACACTGCAGGCTTCACTGAGACTTCAAGAACCCCTGTATTTTTCTCCCCCTGTTTACCTCCTGAAGGATTGAGGCCTTCAGGCACTGTGGCACCTCACACAACAAGGCCTGAGACTCCTTCACTTAAAGGGAACCTGTCACATAGGTTGTGCCCGCCTTGCTGAGGGCAGCACAAGCTAGTAACAGACATGCTGTTTCCAGCGCTGTGTCCCTTAATTCTGTTAAGATGCTGGAGTTTTAGAGCATTTACCCTTAATCTTATTCATGAGTAGAGTGTTAGCTCCACCACCAAAGGTAGCTCCGCCCACTGACAGTTATTCACAAGTTTTCTACCTATTCAAAATTAATAGGTTCGTCAGTTGAGGGGGGCGGGCGGGGCTAGCCTCAGGTGGGCGAATGAGGTTTGAAAAAAAACGGACTCTCTGAAGGGGACCTCTTCGAATGACTCTTCTGCTGAAAACTGCAGATTTGAGCTTTAAATAATGAAAACTCCATCATCTTACAGAATAAGGGACCAGCGTGGAAACCAGCAGAATCTAAACTAGCTTGTGCTGTCTCAGTCAAGGGGTGGCAAAAAACTATGTGACAGGTTCTCTTTAAGCCTCAGTGGATCCACCGCTCATCTATGCAGAGTGCTGGGGATACCTTACATCAGTTGTCCCCTCTGCAGCAGCCTCTTCAGGTACTTACTGACCTGCAGCATGGAGGAAGCGAGACCTCACTGGCGCAGTACGGGCCACTGACTTACTCCCGGGAATTGTCACTAAGAGCAGAGCAGACCAGACCCTGCTTCCCTTCACCGGCGCAACCTTTGGATGTTCCCCTGAGATTGCTATGATCCTCATAGTGATCTCCCCAAAGTGCTGTCCGCACACAGACTGCCGAGGATAGTAGTCCCCCGACACTGTGTAAGCCGCTGGAGTTCCTGTCGGGAGGTGCGCAGCAGGTAGATCGGTCTCTGTACTTAGTGGGCGCATCAGCTTCATCTCTGTCTTCTATCTGGCAATCGGAGGCTGCACAGCAGGATTGCAGAGAGAACCCCTCAACGAGGATTACAACACTGGTTACCCCAGAGAAGGTACGGCTATTAAGCCCAGTTCCACACCGCTCCCTTCCTTTCCTGCCTTTAAAACACGGTGGCCTGTCACCCCAGACAATCGGTTGTAGAGGCTAGCAGGGATATAGAGGTGAGGCCCTCAACAATTAATTCTGGATGCTCTCCTGGTGTAGCTGCCCTGCATAACAGTCTTACATTTCCCCCATTCTCTAACATCATGGCCCCTAAAGGAATGGTAAGGAGAGTATGTAATATTGAATATCTTGATTTGCAATCCCAGATTTTAACACTTTGTCCCATTAGGTGTCCCAATGGTTAAAATACGCTCTTTTAAATGTCAAGGGCCTAAATTCGAACATTAAAAGGAAGCTTCTTCTAACAGACCTTAAAAGTGACCCAGCGGAGATTATTTATTTGCATTTCAATAAGGAAGGGAATTTTAATTTTGCTATACACTTGTATCACACAATACATATGGCTTCACAAGACAGGAAAAAAAGCGGGAGTCGTCATCCTTATTTCTAGATCTTGCCCTATACAAAGCCAACATTCACTAGCTGACCCCGGGGGGCGATATTTAATTTTAGAGGGTATGTTGAATGGATCACCTGTCATATTGTGTAACACATAGGTCCCTAATATCGGACAGCTATCTTTTCGTAAGAGACTTCTGCTTAAAGGGGTTGTATCATTTCATTAAATGGTCTTCAGAATAAGGGGACAGTGAAAACAAGCAACTTTGCAATTGGGATTTCATTATCAAAGCTGTCGTGTTCTCTCAGTTTCTTATCTTCTGTTTCTGATATACAAACTTCTCCTGGTGCTGGGTCGGATCCTCCTCCTTGCATTCATTAGCTTAGGGCTTCTAATAATTTACATTCTGTTTAGCCCCCGGTTGGCTGTATTCACGGAGCTTGGCATTCCTGCCTCTAACTCAGAATTTAGGGGCCTAGTGCAACAACTTCTCTCTATTCAATTAGTGCTCCTCATTTGACCACTGCAGCTGTCTCTATAATCAGAAAAAAGGAGAATGTTGCCTGGTGCCTTTAATGCTCCTGCATGTAAGGGAAGGAAACATTTTTCACTCAATACAGCTAACTGTCCTCATTGACACTGCAGGGTCTCTATATCAGAAAGGCAGCATTATTGTGCCTCAGTGCTTAATTGCTCCTGGGGTTGGTGCCTTATGTAAATATGAAAGGGAGAGGATCTGTGCTGGATTCAACTATAGGCTAACCGTCAGTGTGAGAGTTCAATGCTGAGTTCATAGAAGGGGGGGTACTTTTTAGGACTGAATGCAGGTATTGTAAAAAACAGCTTCTTGCAAAAATAACACTGCATCGGAGAGGGACAGTGAATGTGGAGGGGGGGGCACAACTGGAGCGAGCTATGAACAGTGAAGGGGGGATGATGTCATCATTTTCAGTTAAAAAACTCGCCCAACTGGGAGGGAAAGAACGCTCCTGAATTTCAGGAAATGAGAGGATCAAGCTTCAAGAGAACAGCCCTACTGAAGAAGCGATACATCCCCTTTAAATTGTTGCCTATCTCCTTCAACTACCATTTTAGAAGGCAACTTGAACCTTATTTTTTTGGACGTTTATGATAAATTGTATCTGCACCCTCAGGCCAAACCTCAAACCCAGCGTTGTCCCTCAGGAGGCTTTTGCCAGCTAATTTGTCAATTTCGATTATTTGATTTATGGCGCATATTATTTGAGTAAGGCTATTCCTTTTTCTCAAATCCACATCAGACGCACTCCAGAATAGATTACTTTTTTGGCAATATTCTGGCCTTGAGAACGATGGACATGGCTGACATGGGTTCCATTACTTGGTCTCACCGTGCTCCGATTAGCATTACACTAAAATCTACAAGTATCCCATTGAGACAATGCCACTGCAGAATTAACGCAGCTTTACTTAAGAATCTTCAGCATAGGGAAGAATTGAGAAAACATATTGCAGAATTTTTTGAGAACAATACGGGCTCTTTAACATCTCATGCTGTTGTATGGGAAGCCTATAAGTGAGTCATACGAGGGAAATACATAGCCCTGAGCACTCACTTGAAGAAAGATAGGGAACTTCAAAAAGCTACTTATCTTTTGCAATTTAAGCAGCTGGAGAGTAAATTAGCACAGAACCCATTTTAAGTCATGAATCTGAGATCAATGCTAAAAATCTAGCCTTTTACAAAACTGAAAAATTACTTGTATTTTCAATACCAAGGTATTATAAGAAAGCTAATAAACCTCACACACTTTTAGCCAAGATGCTTTGTAATGATTCATTGAGACTATCCCCTCATTTCCTCAAGAATAGCTCAGGCGTACCGGTATATGATCCAAAATTAATTGTGGATAATTTTCATTCCTATTTTTCTAAATTATATAGCATCCCCAACATGTTACCCTCAGATCCTTTGGAACAGGTGAAGCTGTTACAGGACTTTTTAACATTCTGTAGGTTACCGACTTTGAATGCAAAGGAAGCGGAATCTCTAAACCTTCCGACCATGGAGGATAATATTAGAAATACACTTAAAAGCCTCCCTTCAGGTAAATCCCCAGGCCCTGATGGTTTAACATACCTTTATTATCAGACGTTTCAGTCCCAATTGCTTCCATGTTTATCTGCTGTTTTTTAATTCTTTTTTTCATTCTATGCTTCATTCATATATTACACTGATGCCTAAGCCAAATAAGGGCTCCCTTGAGTGAGCTAGCTACAGGCACTTTTAAATGCAGACCTCAAAATCTTTACTAAAATATTGGCAAATAGGCTCTCCTATCTCCTCCCACAATTAGTGAACAAAGACCAAGTAGGTTTTATCCCATGTAGACAAGGAGGGGATAATACTAGAAGATCAATTGATTTGATTGATATTGTAAATAGGAGGGGAGACTCTATGCTAGTTCTCAATTTGGATGCCGAAAAGGCCTTTGATCGCCTTAATTGGTCATTTATGTTTCAAACATTAAAGGCCTTCGGAATTTCTGGCAATTTTGTCAGTGCACTTCAGGGGCACTACTCTCATTCTTCAGCCACCATTAGACTTCCCCATGCAAGGTTTCCTTTAATTCAGATAAAATTTTTGATCAGACAGTGTTGGTCCCTCTTTGTATAGAGTCTTTGGCCGCTGCAATTGGGTTACATCAAGATATTAACCCCTTACTGACATTTGACGTACCCATATGTCAAGGTTGGGTTAAGGTTCCCACAAATTGCTGAATGGGTAGGTCATGGAGATCTTGTGAGCTCACACACGGCACTCGCAAGATCGCTGCATGGGACCAGTGGTATAGTACCGCTGGCATTATGCCGCAGCCCCTGCAGCCTAAGTGAGCTCTGGCCACGGGTGATTAACCCTTCACTATCGCGACCTATCATGGTCGCAATAGCCAAGTTACAGGCAGGAGCAGTGAGCTCCTCCTGACTGTGATCGTCACAGTATGCGGCGCCCAGAGCCGCATACTGTGATCGTCACAGTATGCGGCGCCCAGAGCCGCTACTGGTCTCTTACCTGACAGCCCGGATGCTTCAATAAAGCATCCGGGCTGTCTCGTGACATCACCATGCCCGTAATTCATTTTGGGCATGGTGATTGACAGTCATCATGGAGACCAGTATAGAACAGCAATGCTGTGTGCAGGTCTTCTCTTGTATGAGCGATTTGAAGATCGCTAATACAATTCCCCTATGGGGAAAGTAAAAAAAAAAAAATATGAAGAAGTAAAATAAAAGTTAAAAAAGTGAAACACAAATATGAAAAATATAATAAAAACAAGTACACTGCCCTTTTCCCCTTTACAAACGGCAATCGCATAAAAAAAATAAAAAATAAAATAAAGTACCCATATTTGGTATCGCCGTATGCGTAATAACCCACATGGTGAACGCCGTAAAAGAAAAAAAAGTCACAGAGCTGCAATTTTTGTTCATCCCAAAAAGCACTAAATATGAATAAAAAGCGAATAAAAAAATCTCATAAACACAAAAGTAGTGTCCAATTAAAATGTCAGTTCACCCGCCAAAAAAAAAACCATTATACAGCTCAGTATACAGAAAAATAAAAAAGAAAAAAAAATTAACTTTTAGCTATCAGAGAAGATAGCGATGCATAAATATTGATGTGACTCGATAAAAAATACTTTTTAAAAAGCGCTTCCACATAGTTATAGTTTTTATAAATTGGGTATCGCATAATTGTCTCGACCCAGGGATTTAAAACTAACTTGGTCACGGATTATGCACGTGTTTGAGTTGATGCGTTGTTAAAATAACAATATGTATATTTATTTTTAGGATTGCAGTACCGTATATACTCAAGTATACTCGAGTCACTGTCGGCGCTCGGTCGCTGCGATGGCCCGTGCGCCGACAGGGACGCTTCATTATATGCTGCTCCTAAGGTTAGCGCATATAAAGCTGAATGCCGAGTACCTACGCGTACGGGCACCTGCTGTGGCCAGACGCACGTCAGCGATCTCTTCCCCGCATGCAACTCCTCCGCAAGTATACCTATACCTGCTAGGGGGACCTATAGACTGGCCTATAGCCTGCCATACTTCCTCTTGCCTGCCATACCTGCATATAGCCTGCCTATACTGCTAGGGGGACTATAGCCTTGCTATACTGACATACCTGCCTATACCCTGCCTATATCCTGTAGGGGGAACCTATACTGCATATACCTGCATATACCTGCTAGGGGGGCCTATACTCCTACCTATACCTGCTAGGGGGACCTATACTGCCTATAGCCTGCCTTGGGGGACCTATACTGCCTATAGCCTGCTAGGGGGACCTTTTACCTGCCTATAGCCTGCCTTAGGGGGGAGAGGTAGGGACCTTACCTGCCTATGCCTGCTAGGGACCTATACTGCCTATTCCTGCCATATGAGGAATTATAACATGCCTATAACCTGCCTTTTGGGGGCATTTCTCTGCCTTTAAACTGCCTAGGGCGGAAATATGCTGCCTATACCAGCTATGGGGGACATTAAATGCTTATACCAGCCTTATCTGCCTATGGGAGGACATTAAACTGCCTATATAATTTTTATTGGTATCCCGTTTTTATTTTTAAAATTCACCAGTAGCAGCTGCTTTTTCCTCCCTAGCTTACACTCGATGTCAATAATCTTCCCGATTTTGTGGCCATGTAGGTGCCTCGGTTATACTCGGGTTAGGCTTATAACTCTAGTATTTTCGGTATTTTCTTCACCCTGCCTTCCAAAAAACAGGATTTAAAAGTATCAAAAAGTCTTGGTCCCTCCAAAAATGATACCAATATAAAACGGCAACTCACCGCAAAAACCAAGTGCTATAACAGCTCTGTATACTGAAAAAATAAAAAAGTATTAGCTCTCAAAAATTATGGGTGATGTAAAAAATGGTAATTTTGCTTTTGATTAGTGGTTTTTAGTGTAAAAGCTGTTAAAACAAAAAAAATATACAAATTGGGTATCACTGTAATCGTACAACTGTGAGTATTTCTTGTATGTCATTTATACTGCACGGTGACTGCTGTAAAAATATTAAAAACACACTACTAGGATTGCTGTATTTTGTTCAAAATGCCTCACATAAACCTTATAAAGTGATCAAAGGTATATGCACCCATAATGGTACCAATAATGAAAATCAACTATCCCGCAAAAAACAAGCCCATAATCAGCTCGGTTATAAGAAAAATAAAAAAGTTTATGGCTTTCAGACTATGATACATAAAAATGCAATTTTTTTAATAAATGTATTTCTATTGTGTAAAAGTAATAAAACAAAAAAAGCTATATAAAATGTATCATCACTGCAACTGTACCGAACCAAATAGTTAAGTTATCCTGTCACTTATCCCGCACGGTGAACTCTTTAAGGCCGTATTCACACGGCTTATTCCCGACGGATTTGTGAGCGCAATCCAGCTCACAAATCCGCCGTGGAATAAACGGGGCGGGGCGGAGCGCCGCCGCTCCCCTGCCCCATAGGACTTGCATTATCCACGGCGCGTATTGCGCCTGGGATAATGTGGCATGTCAATGAGCATTGTCATTGATCGACGGGAATCACTGTTCTCTATGAGAGATGTGGATTACCGTAATGACTCAGACGGATTGAGACGTACTGCAGCGCAAATCCGGCGTGCAGTACGGCGCCCTTCCGCGGCAAAATAAGCCATGTGAACGAGGCCTAAAAATGAAACCCAAAAAACAGTGACAGAACTGCCCCCATTTTCAAGACCCAATGCTAAATAAAAATAAGAAACACCTGTGCACCTAAAATGCACAGTACACGCATAGATGAGATCCATGAGGGGTGTTGAATCCAAAAAGCATTGACTTCTGTAAGGTGTCACCTGCTCTGCTACTTTGAGGCCTTTACAAATGCATCATGGCCCCACTAAAATCTGCGTTTCCAAAAAGCCAAACTAGCGCTTCCCTCCCTTGTACCCCTGCCAGGCACCCAAAACTGCAGTTTCAACCCTCCCTTATAGGGTATTGCTGAACTTGAAGATTATGTAACACAATTTGAGGTGCTTTTTTTCCAGGATTCCATGTAAAAATTCAACATTTTCAGCTAAAATTGCAGATTGTTGGAAAAATATTTTTTTTCATGTTCCCAGCCTTACGCAAAAAAAAATTTTGTGAACACCTGTGGGGTCGGATATTACTCAATGCACCCTGGATAATCTTAAGGGGTATTTTTGTAGTTCAATATGGGACTTTTTAGGGGAGTTTATTAAGTTTTAGCGCATTAGGGCGTCTGCAAACCTCAAATGGCACCTAAATAAAATCATTATGAAAATGAGACCCCTGAGTCTGGTAGGTGCTCCTCCTAGGGCCTCCTTGTGGTTGAGCCAAATAGTGCACTAGGGCCACATATGGGATATCTCTGAAAACAGCAGAATCTGGGAAATTGATGTTGAGTTTCATTTATCTGGTCACATCTACCGTGTTCCAGTGAATAATGGGTACAAATTAAAAATATGCAAAAAAAAAAGTGAAATTTTCAAATTTCACCTCCACTTTGCTTTAATTTCTGTGAAATATCAAGACTGTTCCGGTTCACAGATTTGATAGATTACCGAACGCTGAAATTGAAATCTTTTGCTGACCTGCGGTCTACTCATGGTCTACCGTCTGCTACTGTTTCCTATTAAGTCACTATATTCATTCTGTTTTGGGGACTAACATGGTGTCTCAACCTACAACCTTTGAGAAGATTTGCCATGCAGGGTCTTCCACTAAGGGTTTAATCTCAGCAATATATCAATTGTTGATCACTCTGCACCCAGACTCGCCTTTAATACAGGCTTATATGACTAAATGGGAGGAATTTTTGGGGTCCTCCATATCAAGTGATACATGGAGATTAATCTGGAAGCAGGCTGCTTACTCTTCATTGTCAATACAAAATATAGAAAAACAATACAAAATACTGATGTTTTGGTACCACACTCCAGCTTTATTGCATAAATTGAAGCGGTGCAAGCAGCAGCCGAGGCTGAACAGCCGGGTTCTTCTGATCCTGTCTGTTCAGCTCCCAGGAGGCCGCGGGGCAGGTGCGCGATGTGATGACGTCATCGCTCGCCCGCTCCGCGTACCGCAAACTGCTGCCGGCGGCCTCCGGGGAAGAGGATAGAAGAGGAAGCGAGACATCAGGTAAGTATTGTTTTTATTTATTTTTTTAAAATACTTGCCCTGGTCTGCCTATATTCCAGCCCCGGCTACCATATATACTGCCCCTGTCTACTATAAGTTGCCCCCTGTCTATTTATATCCCTGCTGCCTATATACTGGCCTTGCCTAGTATATTACTGGGCTCTGCCTGGCTACATACTGGCCCTTGATGGCTAATTATGGCCCTACCTGGCTAATTATGGCCCTACTGGTCTGATTAATGTGAGGCAGCCCCAGCCTACCTGGCATAGTTACTGGGGGCAGCACAGCTACCTGGCTAGTTACTGGGGGCAGCCCAGCTACCTGGCTATTTACTGGGGCAGCCCCAGTTAAATGTAGTTACTGGGGCAGCCCAGCTACCTGGCTAGTTACTGGGGGGCAAATTTACAGGGTTAGGCCCTGTTCTACCTACAATTAATGGAGGAAGGCCCTGTTACCTACCCTAATGGGGGACCTACCTATTTATGCCACTTATCTGACATTTTTTCATTTCTTATTTTTAGGGTCTAACATACGCTGTTATGGGGAATTGATAGGAAAGTGGCTGGTAAGAGAGAGGAGTCTAAGATGTATTTTGTGGTAAATTCTACAGGGACGAGTCGTGCCTGTGAGAAGAAGACATTGCATGCTGTACCGGACAGCGAAAAAAGAGAACGACTCATCAGGGAAGACATCATGGAGGTTTGGCAGATGGAAAGAAAGTTGAGAGAACAACTCCGTCAGAATGACGTTCTCCTGTGAGTCCCTGCTGTCAGGGGTAATTTTACTCGGGATGTGTATGAATCAGTGCTGTATTCATGTGATGGTGACCTGATCTACTGGTGATGTTGATTGGTGGGGTTGGTAGGTTATGTGGTGCTTATGTAGTGTCAGTGTGGGCTTTGTCCCGGATTGTAAAGGCAACAGTGCACACCTGGACTTGTGGATGATGGGTTTCTCTGCACATGTTTCTTTCTTGATTCGTGTGTAGGCTGCTTTCACACGGAGCGGTTTTGGGTGCATTTTTTGATGATTTTTTTTGTGCCAGAAATGTACGCATTAACTACTCTGCCTTTTGCATTAAAAAACGCACCAAAACACATAAAAAATGCTCTGGAGTGAAGCACTATACAGTGTAGGTTTATTTTAGAAAGTAGCGAGGTGCTGGAGAACAAGGGGAAATTTTTTAAGCGGATATTGTTATGTGGGCTGGTGGGGGCTTTGTGCAGGGCTGATTTTTTTATTCTAGTCCGGCCGTGGTTACTAGTCTTTTGACCTAATTGCAAATCAGGTTCTTATTAAATCCACACATTTTTTACTTAACATCACCTTACATCCCCTTTGGGCATTAAATTAGGTAGACTTTTTTTTTTGTATTTTTAACAGCTGCTAATGCTTATTGCTAAATTCTGGAAACATACCTCTATCCCAAAATAGATGGATCTGTTGCTCTGTATGTAGGGATGTCAGGTGTATAGCGTATCTTACAGCCCTAACAAATAATAAGATGGCCCTATTTGACTCTGTTTGGAAACCATGGGATACCTACTGCATTATTCATTACTTATAGTGTATTATTGGACATCATATTGGATTTCAATGTCTCTTTTTCTAGATTTTCTAATTCATTTCCCTGTCTATTTCTGTCTTTCATAGTAAAGGGCTGCGTGTCACTTATTTGCATGTTCCTCTGCATGCAGTTGGTCTGCTCTAATATGCCTATTTCTATGCTCCATTTACAACTATGACTGCATGTTTTATTGAGTTTGTGATTTGTTGCCCTTTTTCTTAATCTTTATTTCTGAGCATATGTCAGTAATATTACATACTACTTGTACTTGTATCACTATACTTGATTTGTTGATGGCATTTGCTTTTTCTGTTTGTTATATCTTTTTTGAATATCTCAATAAATATTTACAGATTTTCTGACTGGCATTTAGTCTTTTTGCGACATGTAGAGGGGGCGCCTTATATCCCCCGTTTGCGGATTCAAGACGCCCCTCTTCGCACCCACATGTTCATGTTCTGCCCAAAAACCGGGTGAAAGAATGAACACGTTCTAAGTTTTTAGGAACGAGGACGGTGTCAAAAACCTTCGGTCGGAAAATTTGGGCAGTATGGACTGCTGCATGGATTTTATATTAAAGTCAATGTAAAAGGTTGACGGTCGGCTTTACAGTCTGTAAAACAGACTGAAAACCCTGCCATGGGGGCAAGCCCTAATGCTCTGTTAAAGATTGTGCATTGGAGCTCGCAGGTATTCCTCTGCCTAGACGGATAGCAGTAATGGTTGAGACGTTCAGGCAGGCACTGTTCATGGAGCACACTGATGCTATTAATAAGGACACTCTGGCTGTCACTATAAAGACTTTGACTATATTTGAAGGTCGGACTATGTTAACAAAAATAAAAATCAATACCTCCTAAATCCTAAACTCTTTCACAACAGTTCTCAAAAACCATGTTATAATTACTTTGCAAAACCGGTATCCGACATCCAACACAAATACTTGGAGGCAATTCTTAGTTGTTCCAAGTACTACACATGGGTGATCAAGTCCATAACAATTATGGGAAAGTAGGAAGACTTCTGGCTGTTGTACAAGCCCATGAAAACTTCACTTTCCAAAGTTGGATGCTTTGATACAGTAGCTATATCTTCGGTCAACTGTGACAAATAACAATGTGCTACATCTATTTGTTGCACAGACCGGTGTGCTTCATATCCTTGTATAGGAAATGGAGGAGGTGCTCATGTTAGGATACTTCTGAATATTTAATCAAATATCTCTATAAACTAATTGCTTGATTCTACATGATTATTTGTTGGCTCACCTGCATCGCTGTGTGTTCAGCACTGGGAAAGCTAAATAGAAGGTGAGGGGAAGAGCTGCTGGTGTCCCAATGCTGAAGGAGATATGCTCCTGGCACCATGTGTGTCTATCCTAACATATGACCATCTGTGGTTGTGCTATACAGCTGCTGCTGAAGGGGGTATTGATACTCAGCAGTGCCTCACCATGTATGTGTGGGCATACTTGACTGTAGATCTAATTGTAAGCATGGGAAATAGTAAAAGAAGCTATAGATACACATGTAGGGGAGGACTCCGCAGAGGACTCTGGAAGGCCACAAGCAGACTTGTGGCCTTCAGGAGTATCCAGGACAGGCGGTGAGCTATTTCATCACGCTGCTTGTGCAGACTGATGACATCACACTGCCTGTGCTGGGAAGAAGATGGAGTACCTCGGAGCAGCGGGGCAGAGAGGCGAGTACTGTTCTTTTTGTTTTTTTAAACCCTGCTTATAGGGAACATTTAACTGCCTATAAGGGACATTTATCTGCCTATATATATACACATATATATATTTATATATATGCGCGTGTTATTTTTGTGTGTAGGTGGTATCTATTTAAATGACCAGTGTTCAGGGTGATCCTAGAGTGAGTGGTGTAAATTTAGCAGTAACTGCTGCATTTCCCACCCTAGACTTCTACTCAATAAGTTTTCCCAGTTTTTGTGGTAAAATTAGGCTTATATTCGGGTCGACGTATACTCGAGTATATACGCTAGATCTATCTATCGGGACCCAGTAACAGATTTTTTCAATAAAATAATGTACATAAATAGACTGAAAATGTGGTTGTTAAAACCGTGAATAAACAGGTTTTCCATTAACGGTCCACTCAGTTTATCCTTGTACTATCCCTCATCATTCCGCCATCCCAGGTCATTAGCCCACATCCTGCTCTTCCATCAATATGAGTTAGTAGAGACCAGTAATCATACTGTACTTTTAAAGGCTATGCTTTTTGTTATCTCTTAGTGGAGTTGCCAACCATCTGTAAAATGTTGTACAGTGGGGAAAAGATAGGGGACTTTTTTCAAAACTAATATAAAAAGAACGTGTCTGATTTCTAGGATATGAGCTTGTGCAGAATGTTACTGTTGTCATTATCATCATTTTTCAGCTCACAGTAAATGCTGCTAATGTCTTCATGTTACTATCTGACCTATAGCCATACTTGTAATCTTTATCACTTATTACGGCTTTCCAATGTCTCCGAAGTTTAATAGATTGTCCAGAAAAAAGTAAAAATCAAGTTGACTGCCCAGCCTGGCTGACACTATGGCATTGAAATTAGCAGGTATTGTTAACCATCTAGACTTACCATGAGGACAATTTACACCCAAGCACTTATTTCTCACTCAATACAAACATGCCATTCGGATTCTGTCCCCGGTGACATCCATCCATCGCGTTACTAAGCAACAACAGGACACAGGATTGCCTTCCTCGGCAGTGTTATTTCCTTTTCCATTTGCAGCTTACAGATACTTGGTAATATCTGTCGTCCTCCAGTGGTGACAAGGTAATATGTAGCTTACTGCTGTTCTTAGTTTATTGCAAATGGTTTCTTCCTTCTCAATGTTACAACGTGTTAAGGCGGCATTGTTTGTTCTAAAAGTACACTTGCCGATTCTGGCCAAGTTTAGGGCTGTGCCGTTTTCCTCCAGATTCATTGATAGCACGCGAGTCGTAATGAGGATTCTATTTTTTTTTTTAAAGCCCTAATACGTGCTAACTAACACCAAAATGCACAAAAAAAAGTGCAACAGAAGTGCCACACAAAAACAGTGCATTGAGGATACGGTCTATTGCAGACACATAATTAAAAGTAATGGGTCCCCACAAACCTAGAAAAAAAAAAGTTTCCCCGCCGGACCAGAAGGTTCCTGCACAAGGATACAAGAACAATGAGCCCAACTGCCAAAGCAGAAAAAGATCTTCATGCTCCCTCACCGAGCCAGAAGGCATCCACATGAGGTCACAATCAATGGGCTCCACCACCGAAGCGGATAGAGCCCCAAATACTTGCACTTGGCATCAGAAAACTTAAACCAAAGTGCCATCAAGGTGGCCGACTCCGTAGAGTGCTGGGGTTTGCAGTTGAGAAAGGAACCTAAGGGCCACACATTCTCCCTCTAGACCTCCCAAAAGGCTACCGCATCCTTCGATCCTACATAAAAAACATGACACCAGTGAACACAGTGACGTGAATGAAAATAAATTAAATAACCTGGATGCGCACAGTGGTACTGCCCGGATGAAGAACTTGGGTCAGTGGTGAAGTTTGCAAGAGCTTATACACCCTAGAGCCTATTACTTATGACAGGGCCACCAATGGCAAACTGGTTTAAGAAGGTGCTAACAGCGATCCAAAATCTAAGTCATCAGCGGCAAAACAGGCAGAAGATGATACATGTGGTCTGAATGGCTGCTGTGGCAGAAGGCGGCTGGGGCAAAGATGTCTGGTCATAGTGGCCCCTTACTCCACCAGCTCACATGTCCATAATCATTTATTTCACTTATAGATTGCATAGTATTTGCATATGTGAAGATATAATTTGGCAGGTCCCAATCTATTTGTGTCCAATCTGGTTAAATGTAGGTAAAGTTTCACAGATCATTTCTACTTTTTAGGTCACTAGAAAATGTAAGAATTCTAGTTTTGCCTTAACGGGGTTTTGCCATGAAGCAAATTCCTTTCTGAGGCCGACTCATAACCCATCAGAAAGGGGAGATGGCTGTACCGAATACACCCGAGTGATTGTGCTCAGCTATAGTCATAACTCCTATAGACATGAATGGGGGGCAGCTGTACAAGTGCGGCCATCGCCCCTGTCATTGAGGCTGGCTTGTAATTGGCTGTGAGTCGGCCTCAAAGGATTAAGCTTTGTGACAAAACTCCTTAAAGCATAATATAAAGCTTTTTCTTTCAAGAGAAGGCCAACAGAAATGTTTAAACTAATGATACCAATACCCATCAATTAAGAATTGTAACCAGCCCAGCACAAGATTTATCTTCTCTGTACTGAAATCCTTTCTTCCTTTTCAGCTTTAACTATGGTTGCTTTTAAAGGGGTTTTCTCACCACATTTATTAGCTTTAAACATGTAGACAAAGGTAAATACACCAAATACATTGCGGTTCTGATTTTACTTTGATCTCCTGCTTGTTTACATAAGCTTCCCTGCCCTTCCCTACCACCTCATTCTGGTCTCATTGCTGCAGTTGCAAGGTCCAACCATGGTAAGGCCACTCCCTGCCATGCCTTATCAGCAGCACAGGTATTTATCTCTGTTACTGACAAACCTTAATCTTTTACAGCTCTGAAGTCTTGTGCACTACAGTTTACAAACCCTCTGCAGTCATATCACTGTAACAGGCTCAGCTAGAAACAGCAGAGTTGATGTGCCAATCACTGCTGCAGAACCACCCACAGCCTGACCAGAAAGTGAGAGTCTAAAACTGGCTGTGGCTCTGTGAAACAACATGGTGAGACAATCCTTTTAAAAGCAAATCCAGGATTTGTTGGTTGAGGTGGAAAACAACATGGTGCCTATCCTCCCCAAATTATAAATGGGAAGGATGGCTTCACGTGGGATAAATTACAAGTTAGATGGTCACGTACACCTAAAAGGTATGTAGAATAGTGGGTGCTGTAAGTGGAAACTACCAAGTAGGCCTATCCAGTAGTAAAAATATCCACTGCACAATGTATTTTGTTGCTCAAAGGAGGTATATAATTTATTAACAAGAGGTATGGAACATCTGCAATACAATTCACTAATCAAAAACCATACTCAAATGTTTTACATACGTCATACGTATGGTGTAAAGAAAACAAGATGTCAATAAAAGACTACGTTTTGGCAAGTGCCTTTATCAAGTGACATCTAAGGTGAGGATAGGGTGATAATGAATATATGTAGTAGCAAAATGGTAAGAGGCTAGAATATGTTGCATGTGCGGCTAATATTGCAAGGGGATCCTTGGTGCTCAGGCCAAAAGAGGGTATGAGATCATGGAGAGGCGGGAGGCACAAGACTGGACGGGACGTCCGGAGAATGAGAGAATGCAGATGATCCATACCTCTCGTTAATACATTATATACCTCCTTTGAGCAACAAAATACAGTGTGCAGTGGATATTTTTACTACTGGCTTCATGTGGGAGACAATCTATCATATGTATGTTTCTCAATGTATCAACTTGATCACTCGCTTTTAGCCAGTTTTATGTATCGATGAACAGGACAGAAGTCGTCTCCTGACATGTCCATTTTTATAAGTAATTATGTTCCTCCTAAAACAACAATTCGGGAGCATCTTTCTGCAGATCTCTATGGTGTGTGTTGTCCAGTGTAACATTGTCCAATCAGTGCTCAGTCAGCCTGTGCAGGGACACACTCCTTTGACATCTAGAAGGACAACACCTAGTTGACAATTTAGTAGCAAATCACTTGGAAGAATAACAGAGCGACAGCATTATTAGAAAAGGTGTTCCAGAGTTGTAAATTCATTGGGAATACAACAGTTTACAGAGACGTAAGGATATAGCACGGGTCCTCTTGTAGCATTTGGCAACACCAAAGTAATGTTCATAGTGCCAGCTCTGTGGTAACGCTTAGGGCATGTCCCCACGGCACAGGTCTGCGGCCGGTTTTTCAGAATGTTTGCAAAAACCGGCCACAAACTAGCACAATGGGCTTCTATGGAAAACCCCTGCAGCAATGCCCACTTCACGGGTTTTCCGCCCGGCGTTTTTTCAAACCGCCGCCCGCCCAAAAAACATTCAACATGCACATTCTTCTGTCCGGTTTTCGGAAGGAATATGAACAGGTCTATGTGAAGGGGGAGGGCTTTTCTCCACTCATCACAGAGTAAAGCCATCCCCCCCCGTGGCTGTGGGGACGGCACACAAACCGGACAAATACTGGTTGGATAAACCAACCGGTATTTGTCCATTACCGTGTAAATGGCCCTTTATATGGCTAGCAGTATCATATTTTAAGGTGTTGTGTTCACAATGCCTCATACTAAATCACAAGCTTACCTGTGCCAAGCTCGAATTTTTCTCTCTTCATTGTCAGTGGTTGTTTCATGTAACTTCTTCTTGGGCAGATCTCATACAGTAAGGATTGACACAATGGGAGGTCTATATGCTCTTATGAAGATAGGATAATGGCTGCCAACATTCTGCCGGTAAGGGCCCCCCCCCATGCTCATATCATGGACATACCAGATAAGAAAATATGATGCTACTTATTCGGTATACAGGTAAAGGAATGCTGTAGCACAGAAAGAACGCCTAGAGGTATAAATATCTGTATTATAAGTTTTTTTCCTTGACACATAGCTTATAATAATGAACGGCACAGACGACTAGAACTGCATCTCTCACACGTAAAGCCTGACATTGCCACAGACAGATGTTGACTCTAAAATGAACCCAAATTATCCACCCGTTCTTTTACTGTCTGTTATCCACACATTACTTTCTTTGAACCTCTGCAGCACAGCTATCAGTGACGTCTTTCTTCTACCTCAGTCTCCCTCCTCCTCATCTATTATCTGCACATTAATGGGAACAGTCACCTTGAGCTAGTGACGCAGTGTCAGGCATCCATCTCATGGAGTAGCAGCCTCCCTCCTTTTATGTACTCTGCTCGCATGGCACTAAAACACGAGTCAAATCCTAAAAGGGACCTGCCAAGTATTAAAATGTATTCATTACCTCGAGGACTAAAATGCAACGGTATGGTGTCAGTGATATACAGACAAGATCCCAGATTAGGTTTAGCTGAATTATTACTTCCACAGAAGACTATTTGTGTTTGGTAGAAATGCATTTTAGTATTTGCATCCTTTCTTTTTCTATAGAATGGCAGGATGCAATACATACCTTGCGAATCTAAAATCTCTGAGAGTCTGCATTATAGCCCACTTATACTTTAGTACTAAAAGGCTAGTAAAACTTCTACACTGACTGTTTTTTTTTTCCAGATTCAAAACTGAACAACTTTCTAAATAGTCTTCCTTTAAAAAACAGTTTGCTGCTGCAGTGTGTGTGTAATTCCTTCACATAGCTTACTGTCCTGCTGCTTCAGACACAGATCTGGCAGCAGCCTCTTGTGTTGGCTTTCTGTTTTGTGTTACAGTATGTTCACACTGCTTCTTTAGGGGCGCATTTCGCTGCGTATTTCGTGCTGTACTGCGCTTAATACACGAGAAAATGCGCCCCGTAATTACAGTAATTCATAGCGATTGTATTGTACGCGTGGGGAGATAAAAGTGACATGTTAATTATTTGCGCCAAAAATGCGCCGCGAGTAATGCATGTCTATGGGGCCGGCGATCTGCTTTCCCCCCCCCCCCCAGGGGAGTACACGCGTATTAGCGTGAGCTCCTGAAACACACTATGTACTGCGGCTCGTACTGTATGCGCCGCAGTACATCATGTAAACATACCCTTAGATGTAGCAACAGGGAGGGGAAGGAGATAAAAGCATGCAGGTGTTTTGGGAGAGTAAATTACACAGTCAATACTGTATCATAGGGTAGGGATAGGGTAGAAATCATATCCAAGGTAGCCTGAAAGGTAGGTAGGTGACATATCTATCTATATATACATGGGGAAAATAATTATTTGATACACTGGCGGTTTTGCAAGCTTTCCCACCAACAAACAATGGAGAGGTCTTTAATATTTAATTGTAGGTACACTTGAGAGACAAAGTAAAAAAAATAATAAAAAATCCCGGAAATTTACATATCATGATTTCTGAATAATTATTTTGCAGTTTATTGCATGAAATAAATATTTGATCACCGACCAACCAGCAAGAATTCTGGCTCTCACAGACCGGTTAGTTTTTCTGTCAGAGGCTCTCCTACTCTGCACTCATTAGATGTATTAATTGCACATGTTTTAACTTGTTACCTGTAAACACACTCCAACCTCTTCACCATGGCCAAAACCAAAGAGCTGTCTAAAGACACCAGGGTCAAAATTGTAGACCTGCACAAAACTGGGGTGGCCTACAAGACAATAGGCAAGCCGCTTGGTGAGAAGGCAACAACTGTTGGCCCACTTATTAGAAAATGGAAGAAACACCAGATGACTGTCAAACCTGCTTAGTCTGAGGCTCCATGTAAGATCTCGCCTTGTGGGGTAAGGATGACTCTGAGAAAGGTCATGAATCATCCCAAAACTACATAGGATGACATGGTCAATTACCCATTATCAATAACACACTACGCTGTCATGGATCAAAATCCTGCAGAGCATGCAAGGTCCTCCTTCTCATGCCAACACACACCCAGGCCCGTTTGAAGTTCGCCAATCACCATCTGGATGATCCAAAGGAGGCATGGGAGAAGGTCATGTGGTCAGATGAGACCAAAATAGAACTTTCTGGTATCAACTCCACTTAGCGTGTTTGGAGGAAAAAGAACGAGGAGTACGACCCCAGGAACACCATCCGAACTGTGAAGCATGGGGGTGGAAACACCACTACTTTGGAGGTGCTTTTCTGCAAAAGGAACAGGATGACTACACCGTATTGAAAGGAGAATGGATGGGGCCATGTACCACAAGATTTTGGCCAACAACCTCATTTCCTCAGTAAGGGCATTGAAGATGGGTCATGGCTGGGTCTCCCAGCATGTCAATGGCCCGAAACACACAGCCAGGACAACTAAGGAAGGGCGCCATAAGAAGCATTTCAAGGTCCTGAAGTGGCCTAGAAAGTCTCCAGAACTGAACCTAATCAAAAATATTTGGAGAGCGCTGAAACTCAATGTAGCCCAGTGACAGCCCCAAAACCTGAAAGATCTGGAGAAAATCTGTATAGAGGAGTGGGCCAAAATTCCTTCTGCAGTGTGTGCAAACGTCCTCAAGAACTACAGGCAACGTATGACCTCAGTAACTGCAAACAAAGATTTCTGTACCAAATATTAAGTTCTGTTTTTCTATTGTATCAAATATTTATTTAATGCAATAAGATGCAAATTTATTATTTAAAAATTATATAATATGATTTTATGGATTTTATTTTAGATTTTTTATTTTAGTTGACGTGTACCTATGATAAAGATGAAGATGTGCACAGCAAAGTATTTGAAACTAGACATATGAGCAGGGTCGGGATGCTGGGTAGGCAGAGGTAGGCGATCGCCTAGGGCGCCTACCTTTGCTTGTCACTAGGGGGCGCAAGCATATTCCAGGAATTGGAATTTCTACCGCAAAAATGGTACAATGGTACATTTGTACTCGTAGTCCCCCCAGGTTACTTGATCTCTTGTACACTCTAATGCATTATAAAAATGATGCAGGAGGATGTATCAAGATGGTTGTTGTATTACTTCCATCCAGCTTTTCATTAGACTTCCAGCTGTGATCTCTCGGCATAACATTGTTTCAAATTCATTTGGATGGCTCCCTGCCATTAGTGGCACAGTAATAATCAGTCACCACCCGCCGCCTATGGACCAGGCTCAGCAAGTGAGCCAGCTTCATAGCTCCTTACCGACAATAGAGCATACCCATACGTTTCAAAAAGGTGCTTGCTAGGGGTTCTTTAAAAAATTGGGGAACGTTTGTTAATGGAGTTAAGGAATCCGCTGCCGATTTCCAAAAAAAGTGGGCTTAAAAAAAGTGCGTTTCTAACATTTCCCTTCCAAAAACCAATAAGGGTGTTAGGGACAAAAACCCTAATTTGCAGAATGGGTTATTAAAACCCCTGTAAAACTTCCAGCAGCAAGGACCTTTCCTTGACCCACCATTGGGCTTTCAAAAATTTAACATCCCGTAGCCAGGAAAACAAATTGTCCACCTCTTGTCCCAAATTGGGGGCAAAAATGTTATAAAAATAGACTGAAAATCCCAAATTTTTATTTAACCCTAATACAAGCTTTTTTCCATTTTATTCTTCCTATTGCCATATCTTTTTATGGTGCCCCTTTTAGGTATGGGAAATTTTTGATTTTGCTTTTTTAAAAATTTTTTTGATGTGATAACAAAATTGTTTTAATTTTTTAAATTTTTTACATGTTTAAGGAGGGGGGAAATTACAGTTTTTATTAGGCAAAGGGTATTTAACAAACACCAACAGTGTGCCCCCCCAAAGATGTGTACTTTTTTTAAAAAAAAAAAAAAATTTTCATGACAAAGATTTGTAAATTTTGGAAAAGGCTTATATGTGTTTTTTTGTTGTTTTTTTTTTCATTTTTACTTGTTTTTACCTTTTTATACATCGACTTTTTTTTTTATGGGAGATGGTTTGCTGTTAGACAGGGGCAGTTATTAACAATTGCAATTCATGGTAATATTGGGCATGGTGTAAATTGTTCCCGTGTTTTATTACAGTATATATTATATATAATTATTTATATTTATTATATGATTTGGGTTAATCACTACACCATATAATTTCACGCATTCTTACGCATGGGCAGTTTCTGTATAATACTTTCTGGGTTGTTACCTTTGTAATATTCCCTTGTGGAGTAATGTGTCTTTGTATTTTTATGTTAATTAGGGTTGTGTGTTTGTATATAAATTATTTTTGCAATATAACAAGGAACATTATAACAAAATTCAATATTTATTTGTGTAATACTTGGTATTTCTGTCCGTTTGTGAAAAGTATTACTAATAAATACCTTTTGGACCACACCCAGTAAATTAGAAGAAATAGTGGGGATGCCCCCATTTGCCTCAGAATTTTCTTAAGGGCTCTGGGGCCAAAGCCGGCTGTTTAGGCAGATCTGGGAAACTTAGAAACCAGAAGTGATTTGGGTTTCCAAGTATTGGGGGATGATTGTGAAGAGGCAGGAACTGCTGACGGTTTACTCCGGGAAAAAGGGTGTCCCCCCCCTCGCACAGAAGAGGAAAGGGGGTCCGCCCTGGGTGCGGCTCTCCCGTGGGCCGGGTCTCCCCCGAGCAGAGAAAGAAAAATAAACACCCCAAAGCACCCCTTCTTGCCCCGAATATTCCTAGCGCACCCCCAACGCCATTGGCCAGGGACAAAAGTTAGCAAAACATAGCTAAATCAAAAACCCTTTCCGCAAGCAACGCATCCACAAAAGTTCTCCAAAATTCACCAGAAATACTAAGCTCCGCTTTAACAACTTGTCAGTTTCTAGACACTTCTCCCTCGTCAGCCAAAGGCGATGACCCCGGTAACAGGGGGCTTCAATGTGCACAAAATGACCTTAAAGTTGGCCACAGTTCAGGCCCTAAGGTAAACCAACTGAAAAGGTGTAAATTAGCATACATATCAACATTGCACCAAAAAACAATTTTTGACACCACATTAGGACACATTGAAGACTGTGTTAATTAAGTTTAAAATGACTGGTAGAAATGGGAAATTTTAATAGTGTAGGACCATTGTTAAGATCCCTTTGAATCAAGGTGGCACTTTTTGATCAAAATGTGAAACTGAGAACTCAATTTTTGCATAACTAAAAATCGTAAATCTTTTCAAATTCCTATGTTGTGATATGCTCAGTTTAAGTGTGCCAAATGATACAAATATGTATGCATTAATACTACCCGCCCACCAGTGTTTGCACATGTTCCATTTTTTTCAAAATGTTTTTTTGGAATTGATAACCTATATTGTTTTGAAAATGATAAATCTGCCCCCATTGTTTACTATTGAATCAAGTTTGGTTACACGGCGTAATTTCGGCCAGATGTCCCCTCTTGCCTAATATGGGTGGAGTGGGAATTCGGTACCCAGGCTCTCAAATAGGAACTTGGATCGGTCCTCTCAGCCCGCTTTGGACATGGGAAAAGTCTTTATCAGGCGACTTTCCCGAAACAACGATTTCTGCGGCGCGCCTGCGCCCGCCACAATACATCGTGGTGAACATGGAAGCGCTGCAATGGGACATGTACCCGGGGCCAGGAACTGTGATTGGTTTAAAATAAGGAACTCAGCATTTTGAAACCGACACCGAAAACATGCCACCAAGAAGAACACATGCACTTACATTGCTTAGCAACAACTTTCTGCCATGTTCAGTTTTATGTAACTCTTAACTATCCAGGTGATTTGGGATAGTTTCTTTCTGTTGTATATGTATATTGAAGTGAGGGGCAGGTATTAAATTGCTGACCCTTTAGTTTTATTACTAGGACAATTCCTAACTGCTGTCCCCACTCTTCTGTTCTTTGACTAGGGATTGATGCAGCAGATATTGACTTGTATACAGTCCTTGACAGAAGTTCTTATCCATGTTGTGGAAACCAAAGCTTATAACCTGACTTAAAAATTTACCATTGTTTTAGAAAGACACAAAAAAGAAAGCTGAAAACCCTCCGAAATGAACCCCCCCCAAATTTTTGTCACTGCTGAAATACTACATTTAAGGAACACAGAAAGGCGATTTTTGGGAAAAAAAAGTTTGTTTTCCCACAGAAAGTAATGCAAAATCAAAAAAATAAAAACTTTAAAAACAAAATATGTTTCAAAAAGGCCATTTTCAATCTCCACAACCAAAAAGGGGCTTTTCCCCCCGGAAGATCTTCCCTTTCTGAGCTACTCATTGCCTCCCACTCCGGAACAGCATGCTTTGCCCGTACTGACCAGGGCTTGAGTCCAAGGAGCCCCCCTCTTCAATTTCCCAAACCCCCACCCCCTGACTCCCGACTCCCTCATACAGGCGCTGTTTAAGTGATACTTTAAGTTGTAAAAAAGGAACATCGGCGTTTACACCTTATGATACAATAATAAAAACTATTGGGGAAACAACACAAACAAAAAAGGGAACAATGTTTTGACTTTTTAACACTTGTGGGAAGTTGAAGAAAAAGCGATTTGTATCCCAAATCCCGATGCACCAACATTGGAAGTGTAAAAAACCGGGAGCAATTTTTGGGCAAAACCTGCTTGAATCTGATTCAAGCCCAGAAGGGTTCAGGGCGTATTGAAAACCAAAGGGATTTCCCAAAACTAACAAATAATAGAAATTTAAAACTTTTTTTTTAGGAAACAAACTATAACAAGCAATCTAAATACTGCAATCAAAATTTTTTATAAGACGGTAAGATGAGTATATAAAATTACAGTACCTCATTACAAAGCTTAGTGGATGGTGGATTGGACCTAAAGTCACAATTCAAAAAATTGTTACCATTTTGCGCAGGGGAAAATATTTTATTGGATATGAATTTTTGGACACAAAAAAATTGAAATATGCAAAACACGCAGGAACATTTTGGGGTCTCGAATTTGTTCTGACAAATATATTTCCCCCACAGGTCCTCATACGACCTCACATCTGATCTCTTATTTTCAGGGTAGAGAACGGCCCCTCTACACTAACTTGGTGTTGGGGGAAAATCGGTGACCACAGGGGCAGCATCTCTAACACTGTCAGGGTATAAAGGAATTGCCTCAGCCACAGTCAGTTTGATGAATGGTTAAACTCTTCTACTTCTTTGAAAACAGGTGAAACATTTTGCTGAAATCTGTTTGTCATGGGATCGGAATCTTTTCCCCTTGGGCAGCGCTTTGCCTGCTCTATGTCATCAATTACACTCCTCATGTGATGAGGCTGAAGATATGGGAGCAGTAGCACTGGCCGGACCCAATTCCTCTTGCTCTTTGCACTGCATCGAACTAACTGGACCAACTTATTATATATTTTGGGAGTCTGAGTCGGTCCATTTTATGACGACTCTGACTCCTGCAAAATAGCCACCGACTGACTCCGACTCCAAAGCCCTGGTACTGACGAGGGGCAAAACCCCGAAACAGCCTATCTACAGTTGAGTGATGCTGGCTTGACAAAAAATCCCTTCTTGCTTTCCTAAGATCCAGTGGGTCAAAAGCAAATTGAGGATTTGTTGCATCCAAAAGAGGGTGCTAGAGCTTCTCAGCTCCTTTCCCATAATGCCTTGTGATATGCAGTGTCATGAAGTGCAAAAAGGCAATTTCGAATCTCCACACACCTATATAGGTGCTCTCCCTAAGGAGAGATCTTCCCTTTCTGAGCTACTCATTGCCTCCCACTCAGTCAAGCTAGCATCCCCCTGCTCTGTACTGACAAGGGGCAAACACCCCAAAACAGCTGTCTGCAGATGAGTGACGCTGGCTTGGCTAAATATCCCTTCTTGCTTTCCAAAGATCCAGTGGGTCAAAAGCAAATTAAGGATTTGTTACATCCAAAAGAGGGCGCTTGAGTTTCTCAGCTCCTTTCCCATAATGCCTTGTGGAGTGCAAAAAGGCAATTTTGAATCTCCACACACCTATATATGTGCTCTCCCTAAGGAGAGATCTTGCCTTTCAAAGATATGTTTCATAACATTGGTGAATGAAGTTGTGGTACTATTAGAGCCATATTTAATATTTTGTGTGACTTCCATGAGCTTGAAGGACTGCATCCATGCCTTTCGACAATGATTCATACAATTTATTAATGAATACATCAGGAATAGCAAAGAATGCAGTCTTCCATGCCTCCCAGAGTTCGTCAAGATTCTTTGGTTTTGTCTTCCAAGCTTCCTCTTTTATCCTACCCCAAACATGCTGGCCAGTCCTGGAGCACCTGATCTTCTTTGCCTTGAGGAACTTTGATGTAGAGATGTATGTATGAGATGGAGAACCATCCTGCTGCAAAATTTGACCCCTTTTATGATAGGGAATGTAAGAGGTAGCTAATACTTTTTGATATTTTATGCTATTGATATTGCCTTCCACCAAGCAAATGTTTCGTACACCCCCATACTGAATGTAACCCCAGACCATGATCTTTCCACCACCTAACAACTGTTTTATGGGTGTATCTTGGATTCATACGGGCTCCAGTAGGTCTCCTGCAGTATTTGCGGCGGCTGTGGTGTAGTTCAACTGAAGATTCATCTGAGAAATCCACCTTCTGCCACTTTCCCGCGTCCCTCCATTTACGGCTGTGGGCCTTTGGGAAATGCCACCGTTTTTTTTTAAATTTCCTTTTGTTAAGTGCGGTTT
>JAODAL010040427.1:0-36928 GCA_025379985.1 Phyllomedusa bahiana
TTTGGGGGAGATGCCCCCCAAATTATTAACGTGATCGCCGTCGCCTCTTGGGATCTTTTGCTGTTATTTTTAATATTTTTTTTAATGCATTTTATTGTCATTTATTTTTAAAATTTGAATGTTTTTTTTTTTTTTTTTTTTTTTTTTATTTTGCATTTGCCATTTTTATTTTTCAGCCAAATTTGACTTCAAATTCTGCGAGTCCTTTTCCGCCGATATTTCAGCTCCACATTGCACCTTGATGGAGGTGGGAAGGTGCCACAGCCCGGCAGCCGGGTTAACCCTCTGTGACAGAATACCGCAGCTTAAATGAAAGCAAGAATAAGAGAGAGCGAGAACATCGTAAATTTTGCTAAAATTAATCAGCCGTTTAAGGGCTTCCCATTAACGAGGTTTTCTAGGCAGGCTGCCTCCTCGCGTCCCCGGTCAAAGTCCGGGAGGGGGATGAGAAATTTGAAGAGGAATAATAAAAACAAAAGAAAGGGTGGAATTATAGAATATAAATCCTCAAGTGTCCTTGATCCATATTGTCAGATTTTTTTTTTTTTTTTGGTCTGATTTGTCCTGTGTGCCTTTGACAGAATAGGCACGTAGAGAAGAGAGCGACGGAGAGAGAGGGAAGGAGCGCGACGTGCCGGTCCTTTGGAGCTCATTATCATTCTTAATAAGTCTTAAGGAATAAAGAGGAGCATTGAGTATAAATGCCGGGTAATCCTAACACTCCTCAAGGTGAGAGGAGTCTTAAGGACAAATGGGAAGGAAGCAGGAGGAGAGCAAATGGCCCCGAAAAACTGGTGAACGACCACGGAGAAGGCTGCAGAGAAAGTTGCTTCTCCTTTTCCCCAGGAATAATTGAACGTCGATCAAAGGGGAGGAAGGTTTCTTTGAGGAAGGAGAAAGCACTTAACAGTTTCATTAGAAAAATGAGCCGGTTGCGCTCAGTCTCCTGCCGAAACCCCTCATCCTCCCTGGTCACGGGAAGGAGGCTGGCGGCGACGCTGCTGCGGGGGGCTCCGGCTTTCTTCTCTGCCCGTTGCCTCTCGATATCACGGGGCCCCTCTGTTCTGTCACTGATTCCTGGTTCTGGTCCCCAAACCAATTCCTGTCGAGTCGTTCCTGCTCACGTCTCGCGCCGCCGCCTCTTGCAGCTCCGTTCCAAATCCTGGTTCCCCCAAACGTCCTTTTCTATCAGATCCCTTCAAGGAGTTTCTCCTTTCAACTAATAATCTTCATTTTCTCTCATCCTGCGTCTATTTCTGTCATAAAATCAGCGGTGCCCCGGGTGCCGGCGCCGTCCCCTCTGAGCCGTCTCATCTGCAGGTACAGGACACATTAACCACTTGTAGTTCTGCCTGGGATTCCCAAAACACAATCCACAGGGTCGAGGTCAGTGACCTGCAGAGGAGCCAGAAGGGACCGGCCGCTCGGAGAGCAGATATTGTATCAGTGGGGGAGATGATGGGGCAAAAACCGTATCGGTGGGGGATAACATGGGGCCGAGTTATTGGGACAGATACTTTATTGTTGGGGCAGATATTGTATTGATGGGGGAGAAGATAAGTCAGATACTGTATCAGTGGGAGAAGATGGGGCCCGGTCTAGTTATTAGGACAGATAAATAGACTTATTACACAGAGCCAATTTTGCATATCTGTAAATTGGAAGTAACCACCAGATAATGCAAATAGGATTGAATCCTATTAAAAATACCTTTTATTAAGACCATTTTAAAGTAAGAAAAAATACAAAACTGCCCCTATTATACCCTATAGATTGGACCCTAGTTATGCAGGGCTATCGTCCTGAGAAGGGCGGCCCCGCACTGGAACCTTCTACCCAACCCTAGGATATCTTAACCTAAGAGAACCAATACCAGCAGGATGAGAAGGCAAATAACACAACTACTAATTGGTAAAGAGAGAATTATAAAGCACAAGTAACATCGATACCATTAGAAGAATTCAATGAACCATAATAGTAGAAAGTGTATTGTAGACAAATCTGCAGTAATTTGAAGTAGATCAGTAAAAAACAAACTCCACAGAAATCTACAAGACTTCACCGATAATTGGCAAAAAAGGCGAATCGGACTCCAAGGCAAATCCAACTTCAGCGTGATTCCCCGACTCTATAGAAGGTTCATCAGGGAAAAGGTGAATCAAGAACCGTTGTTACCAAGTAGAGAAGCCACTGGATAAACCTACAGCGATGTGGCCCAAGTAATGAAGTATCATTGAAACAATTGGGGAAAGTTACTCACAGCAGCAACAAAGTAACCTAAGAACTGGTGGATATAAGTGGTGTCTGCACTCGTGGTACTGACGGGAACAATATCAAAAAACCTAAATCGCCTGCAGGCAAAGCGATGCCCCCGGAGTCACTGACAGGAGGCCCTCACAAGCTCCGGTGCCAGGATAGAGGCAAATAGTAGCGACGACTCCAGAGCTGGGCAGGAGGTTTTAGCGTCGCCCTGCATAGGTAGAGTCCAATCTACAGTGTTTACTAGGGGAAGTTTTATATAATTTTATTTATTTTTTTTTTCCCTCTTGCTTTAAAATTTTCTTAATAAAGGCATTTTTAATAGGATTCACTTTTCTACTGTGGTTAGATTCATAGACTTGTTGCAGAAATTTCTGTGAATTTTGTTCCATTCACCCGTATGGGGAAGCACAAGATGAATGTGGCAGTCACGGAAATCTCTGCAACAAAACTCAGAAGAAATCCTTTGCTCAGTGAAGAAATCTGCTACTGAACAATTGGGATGGACGCACACGAGTCGGGAAGATTTCATGCTGAAAATCTCATGGATTATAGTGCGGTCCTTTGACAGGAGATGTCCCACCTGGAAATTGGCCGGATGCGTGGATTTTGGCCACTCAGTGCACCACTACCCCCATCCTGCTGATATATGGGGGTCTCCAAGATGGCCACACAGTGCACCACTACCCTCATCCTGCTGATATATGGGGGTCTCCGAGATGGCCACAAAGTGCACCACAACCCTCATCCAGCTGAAATATGGGGGTCTCCGATATGGCCACACAGTACACCACTACCCCCATCCTACTAATATACGGGGGTCTCTGAGATGGCCACACAGTGCACCACTACCCCCATCCTACTAATATACGGGGGTCTCTGAGATGGCCACACAGTTCACCACTACCCCCATCCTGCTGATATATGGGGGTCTCCGAGATGGCCACACAGTACACCACTACCCCCATCCTACTAATATACGGGGGTCTCTGAGATGGCCACACAGTGCACCACTACCCCCATCCTACTAATATACGGGGGTCTCCGAGATGGCCACACAGTGCACCACTACCCTCATCCTGCTGATATATGGGGGTCTCAGAGATGGCCACTCAGTGTACCACTACCCTCATCCTGCTGATATATGGGGGTCTCCGAGATGGCCACACAGTCAACCATTAATACCCTTTCTGGGGGAGGCCTCTATGCTGCCACAAAGGGGGCCTTCCTGCTCCCATCCCACTTTTTGTCACAGAAAATACCTGGTAGTAGCCTCCAGATGTCTCTGGCCCCACTAAATGGTATTTTAGGCGGCTTGTGGCCCCCCAGACACAGGTGTGCGCCCCCGCATTGGAGGCAAAAACGTAGAGTATGTTCTGGATCTATTGAGCAACCTTTTGTTCATCTTCCAGGAGTGCTGTATGTTATGTGAGGGGATGCGGAAGACCCGGGGGCAGCATTGACATTGGCACAGGACCCCGAAATCTGATCTAGGAAAGCTGCGAGGCGATGACTGAATGGCCGGTACTTGCTTAATTTCCAGCTACTACTTGTTATAGCAGCACGTGGGGGCCCACGCCGCTTGTGCTCTCTGCCGGGGCCCACGCCGCTCGTGCTCTCTGCTGTGGCACATGGGGCACCCACGCCGCTCGTGCTCTCTGCGCGGCCCACGCCGTCGTGCTCTCTGCCGGGCCCGCCGCTCGCGCTCACTGCCGGGACCCTCGCCGCTCGTGCTCTCTGCTGCGGCCCACGCCGCTCGTGCTCTCTGCTGTGGCACATGGGGCACCCACGCCGCTCGTGCTCTCTGCCGGGACCCACGCCGCTAGTGCTCTCTGCTGCGGCCCACGCCGCTCGTGCTCTCTGCGGGGCCCACGCCGCTCGTGCTCTCTGCTGGGGCCCACGCCGCTCGTGCTCTCTGCTGGTGCCCACGCCGCTCGTGCTCTCTGCGGGGGCCCACGCCGCTCGTGCTCTCTGCCGCGGCCCACGCCGCTCGTGCTCTCTGCCGGGGCCCACGCCGCTCGTGCTCTCTGCCGGGGCCCACGCCGCTCGTGCTCTCTGCCGGGGCCCACGCCGCTCGTGCTCTCTGCCGGGGCCCACGCCGCTCGTGCTCTCTGCCGGGGCCCACGCCGCTCGTGCTCTCTGCCGGGGCCCACGCCGCTCGTGCTCTCTGCGGCGGCCCACGCCGCTCGTGCTCTCTGCCGGGGCCCACGCCGCTCGTGCTCTCTGCTGGGGCCCCACGCCGCTCGTGCTCTCTCCCGGGGCCCACACGCTCGGGGCTCTCTGCCGGGGCCCAACCGCTCGTGCTCTCTGCCGGGGCCCCGACGCTCGTGCTCTCTGCCGCGGCCCCCCGCCGCTCGTGCTCTCTCCTGCGGCCCACGCCGCTCGTGCTCTCTGCCGGGGCCCACTCCGCTCGTGCTCTCTGCCGGGGCCCACGCCGCTCGTGCTCTCTGCCGGGGCCCACGACGCTTGTGCTCTCTGCGGCGGCGGCTTACAGGGAGTATGTGGATCATAAATCCGATGCGATCAGGGGCCACTGTCACCGAGTCGCCTACAAAGTGTACGTGGAGCAGCCGAGTGTTCACACGAGAGATAACAAGTCTGACTGTAATGAGCCTTGATGGGAACCATTGATCGGAGTCCGCCCAATATTCCTTCATATAAGACTTGTGCTGCAGATGGAGCTCCTCTGATGGGGCTCGGTGCGAGGGTTTGGGCTGGAGACATTGGTTATATTGACCATGGACTTACAGATCCCAATGTCCCTCTAAGGTTGCATGAAATGTAAGTGAAGTCACTGGGGCAGATTTACTAGTCCTGTGTGATTCAGTAAAAACACAGTGGCTTGCATTGTATGATCAAATTTGGTGGATCCTTAGACACAAGATTGGCGTACATTATGCTAATATTCTTCATCCATATTGTTGCATTTGAAGCCACACCCCTTTGCCACTATTTCACAACCATTTTTACAAAGCCACACCTCTTTGCCACTACATCACAAACACTTCACTTAAGCCATTCCCCTTTGCCACTTACAACCATTTCTAATAAGCTATAACTCTTTTCCACTATACTGGAACCATTTCTGCTAAACCACATTTCTTTCCCACTGTCCTAACCATTTCTACAAGCCACGCCTTTTTGCCACTTTCACAATAATTTCTACTAAGCCACACCCCTTTGCCACTTACAACCATTTCTAATAAGCGATAACCCTTTTTCACTATGCCAGAACCATTTCTACTAAACCGCGCCCTTTTGCCACTACACCACACTCATTTATACTAAGCCACACCCCTTTGCTAACACACTCATTTATACTAAACCACGCCCTTTTGCCACTACACCGCAACCACTTGGTTTAAGCCACACCCCCTTTGCCACTTACAATCATTTCTAATAAGCCATAACCCTTTTCCACTATGCCAGAACCATTTCTGGTAAACCACACCCTTTTGCCACTGTCACAACCATTTCTACTAAGTCACACCTCTTTGTTGCAACCATTTACACCCCTTTGCCGCTGAGCCACACCCTTGTGTCATGTTGACAGACTATGTTCAAACACATAATAAGTTTGCTACTACTTTTTTGATTTTTTTTTTTGGGGGGGGGGGTGGGAATTAGTAAATTTGCCCCATTGACTCCTGTACCCAGCAGGGTGAGCACTCATGTTGTCTTTCCCACTTTGGCTTCATCCTTGGATCCCCTGTGGAGTGTGGCCCCGCGCGCTGCAGACCCTTGACCACCTCTTCTGGGTCAGGGGCCGTCCTCTAGGAATTGGGGTTGTGCATTTAATGTAGCGGGGAGTTTTCCTAATGAAATGGTCAGCAGCGTCTGGGAGCGGCCGCGGGTCACTCGCTTCAGAGCAGTATTCGGGAGCCGTTCCTCTGGTCGAGCAGATGCTGGGTCCTTGCTGGTGGGGGCGGCGCGCGGCGTCAGGGGCGCTGCCTTCGGGGGTCTCGCCAGGGTCCTGCGTTCAGGGAGATCCAATGGGGTAAGTTTGTGAAGTCTCCGCAGCCCAAACCCTGCGCCTCTGCTTTCAGTGAGTGAGATCTTCGGGAGGTTCATTTCCATGACGAGCTGCAGGCCACGCAGGATTTATCTCCCCACCGCCACCCCCCCCCCCCCCTTTCTTTTTTTGGAGAAATGTGAAGGACGGGAGATTTGTACATTGGTGGGAGCCGCTCACATCTGGTTCGACGGACGCGGGGAGCGCCCCCTCTAGACCATCCCTGAGGCTGCAGCTCTTGTATGGAGGAGATGCTGTCACTCATAGGCTTCATAGAGAAGGGGTCTCCAGCTGCACCTCTCCTCCTCTTCTCCCTTATTCAGGTCTATGTGACTAGAGGAGACGGTCGTCGAATGTGCCGCTTCCTGATCACTGTTTACTTGTTTCAAGTTTATGATCCTCCTGTGGCGAAAAATTGTGCCCAAAAAGAGCAGACGCAGAGGTCCGACCTCTTTACTGGGAGACGGATGGATAAACATGGAGTTCACATTGTTCTCCTTATAAACGCTGATCCTGCGCAAGCGCGAAACGCGCAGCCAAGCCTTCTATGCAGGCGAGAGCTGTATAATGTCATTTCATACTGTGGCCCGGAGAACAGGCTGATATAGTGGCCCTGACCAGGGAAACCTGCACAGAGGAAGGAAAGAAAGCTCAGTGCAGAGGAGACTGCAGGGAAGTGTATTGTGCCAGTTCTCCCCTCCTCCAGGTGTCAGGGCCATACGTAGGGCTGGTGTCGCCGCTGTGCGTCCTTGTGCACAAGCCTCGGTGGCAGATCATCTGGATCCGTCTTTTCTCACAGTCTCGCCAATCGGCCTGTCCCCAGCATGTAGTGGCTGACGGCAGGGAGCAGTAGCTTGCACGGTAACCCTCGATATGATGGAATTTCATGACCTTTTAGGACTTCGCCTCCCAGCATGCTCCGGGTGCCAAGTCGCTTCTGGATTTTGCAATGTTTTGAGAAGTTCTAAAACCCAATTGTAATCCCCGTCCAGAGGCGGCGGCTGCTCCTCAGATTAGGTGCTAAGAGACCACGTTTATATAAGATCGTCAGGGCTCAGGGTCCGGCTCCGGTTACATCCGCGGGACGCTAAGATTACATCCGCAGATCACAGGCCCGGGGAAGACGTTATCCTCCGGATCAGCTTGCAGGACTGTTAGTAAAATTAGGTGCTAAGAAACGGCCTTTATGTAAGGTGCGGCTCCGGGGTCGGGAGATGGGAAGTTTACAGAGGAGAGGATGATGAGGGATCGGTAACGGCAGATGAGAGCGATGAGCCGTCACCTTCCACATAATGCAGTAATGCTGCAACCTCTGGATTCAGCCAGGTTCAGCAGCATCTTAATCACAGTCACTTAGGGCCGTGGTCAGAGGCTGTCGGGGAAACGTGCGCGCGGAGAATGAGTGCAAGGTGAACAGAGAGGTGTGAACAGGGCTGTACGGGGGCAGCAGCGTCACGGAGGTGTGAGGTGCAGGGGCGCGGGTCTTATGGTCTATGTGATGTCTATGTCCTCGTGCAGCATCTTGCAGGGCCCCGTCTATAACAACGTTCACTGCTCTAATCTCAATATCATCTCTGATATCCTCAACCTGGTGGAGGTCGGAAGCAAACCGGTGTACACCCGAAACTAAACCTCCCAACTGTTTGGATGATTAAATAGGGACACAGCGAACAGTGTGAAGAATTTTTCACGTACAGTGGATTGTGGTCTTCCTCCCCTTTAAACTGTTCCTCATTTTTAACAATTTCAGACACAAACTTCAATGTATGTTATGTGATTGAGCAAAGAAAATGATTTGCGCTTTTCCAAATTTTTGCAAATTAAAAAACTGAACAGTCCTTGGTGCCTATGTGTTCAGCCCCAGAGTCAGTACTTTGTAGGACACCTCTATCTGCAATGTATTCAGCCCCAGAGTCAGTACTTTGTAGGACACCTCTATCTGCAATGTATTCAGCCCCAGAGTCAGTACTTTGTAGGACACCTCTATCTGCAATGTATTCAGCCCCGGAGTCAGTACTTTGTAGGACACCTCTATCTGCAATGTATTCAGCCCCCAGAGTCAGTACTTTGTAGGACACCTCTATCTGCAATGTATTCAGCCCCCAGAGTCAGTACTTTGTAGGACACCTCTATCTGCAATGTATTCAGCCCCGGAGTCAGTACTGTGTAGGACATCTCTATCTGCAATGTATTCAGCCCCGGAGTCAGTAACTTTTTAGGACACCCTATCTGCAAAGTATTCAAGCCCCCGGAGTCAGTACTTTGTAGGACACCTCTATCTGCAATGTTATTCACCCCCGGAGTCGTACTTTGTAGGACACCTCTAAACTGCAATGTATTCAGCCCCCGGAGTCAGTACTTTGTAGGTCACTTCTATCTGCAATGTATTCAGCCCCGGAGTCAGTACTTTGTAGGACACCTCTATCTGCAATGTAAATTCAGCCCGAGATTCAGTACTTGTAGACACCTCGATCTCAATGTATTCAGCCCCCAGGGTCAGTACTTTGTAGGACACCTCTATCTGCAATGTATTCAGCCCCCGGATAAAGTACTTTGTAGGACACCTCTATCTGCAATGTATTCACCCCTGGAGTCAGTACTTTGTAGGACACCTCTATCTGCAATGTATTCAGCCCGAGATTCAGTACTTTGTAGGACACCACTTATCTGCAATGTATTCAGCCCCGGAGTCAGTACTTTGTAGGACACCTCTATCTGCAAGTATTCAGCCCCGGAGTCAGTACTTTTTAAGGGCACCTCTAACTGCAATGTATTCAGCCCCGGAGTCAAATACTTTGTAGGACACCTCTATCTGCAATGTATTCACCCCATGGAGTCAGTACTTTGTAGGACACCTCTATCTGCAATGTATTCATCCCACGGAGTCGGTACTTTGTAGGACAACTCTATCTGCAATGTATTCAGCCCCAGAGTCAGTGCTTTGTAGGACACCTCTATCTGCAAATGTATTTTAGCCCCCGGAGTCAGTACTTTGTAGGACACCTCTACTGAATGATTCAGCCCCCCGTGTCAGTACTTTGTAGGGCACCTCTATCTGCAATGTATTCAGCCCCCTCGTCAGTACTCTGTAGGACACCTCTATCGCACTGTATTTTAGCCCCTGGAGTCAGTACTTTGTAGGACACCTCTATCTGCAATGTATTCAGCCCTCGGAGTCAGTACTTTGTAAAACACCTCTATCTGCAATGTATTCAGCCCCGGAGTCAGTACTTTTTAGGACACCTCTATCTGCAATGTATTCAGCCCCAGAGTCAGTACTTTTTAGGAAAACCTCTATCTGCATGCATTCAGCCCCGGAGTCATACTTTGTTTGGACGCCTCTAAACTACAATGTATTCAGCCCCCAGAGTCAGTACTTTGTAGGACACCTCTATCTGCAATGTATTCAGCCCCCAGAGTCAGTACTTTGTAGGACACCTCTATCTGCAATGTATTCAGCCCCGGAGTCAGTACTTTGTAGGACACCTCTATCTGCAATGTATTCAGCCCCCGAGTCAGTACTTTGTAGGACACCTCTATCTGCAATGTATTCAGCCCCCGGAGTCAGTACTTTGTAGGACACCTCTATCTGCAATGTATTCAGCCCCCGGAGTCAGTACTTTGTAGGACTCCTCTATCTGCAATGTATTCAGCCCCCTGGAATCAGTACTTTGTAGGACACCTCTATCTGCAATGTATTAAGCCCCGGAGTCAGTACTTTGTAGGACACCTCTATCTGCAATGTATTCAGCCCGAGATTCAGTACTTTGTAGGACAAACCCCGTCTGCAATGTATTCAGCCCCGGAGCAGTACTTTGTAGGACAACCTCTATCGCAATGTTTTCAGCCCCCGGAGTCAGTACTTTGTAGACACCTCTATCTGCAATGTATTCAGCCCCGGAGTCAGTACTTTGTAGGACACCTCTATCTGCAATGTATTCAGAACCCAGATTCAGTACTTTGTAGGACACCTCTATCTGCAATGTATTCAGCCCCGGAGTCAGTACTTTGTAGGACACCTCTATCTGCAATGTATTTAGCCCCGGAGTCAGTACTTTGTAGGACACCTCTATCTGCAATGTATTCACCCCGGATCAGTACTTTGTAGGACACCTCTATCTGCAATGTATTCAGACGTGGAGTCAGTACTTTGTAGGACACCTCTATCTGCAGTGTATTCACCTCATGGAGTCAGTACTTTGTAGGACACCTCTATCTGCAATATATTCAGCCCCCAGAGTCAGTACTTTGTAGGACACCTCGATCTGCAATGTATTCAGCCCCGGAGTCAGTACTTTGTAGGACACCTCTATCTGCAATGTATTCAGCCCCCGTCGTCAGTACTCTGTAGGACACCTCTATCTGCACTGTATTCAGCCCCTGGAGTCAGTACTTTGTAGGACACCTCTATCTGCAATGTATTCAGCCCCGGAGTCAGTACTTTGTAGGACACCTCTATCTGCAATGTATTCAGCCCCGGAGTCAGTAAATTGTAGGACACCTCTATCTGCAATGAATTCAGCCCCGGAGTCAGTACTTTGTAGGACACCTCTATCTGCAATTTTATTCAGCCCCAAGTCAGTACTTTGTAGGAAACCTCTATCGGAATTGTATTCAGCCCCCGAGTCAGTACTTTGTAGGACACCTCTATCTGCAATGTATTCAGCCCCGGGGTCAGTAGTTTGTAGGACACCTCTATCTGCAATGTATTCAGCCCCGGAGTCAGTACTTTGTAGGACACCTCTATCTGCTATTTATTCATCTCTGGAGTCAGTACTTTGTTTGACACCTCTATATGCAATGTATTCAGCCGCGGAGTTAGTACTTTGTAGGACACCTCTATCTGCAATGTATTCAGCCCTGGAGTCAGTACTTTGTAGGACACCTCTATCTGCAATGTTTTTCAGCCCCCCCGGGGTCAGTACTTTGTAGGGCACCTCTATCGCAATGTATCAGCCCCCCCGAGCAGTACTTTGTACGACACCCCTATCTGCAATGTATTCAGCCCCCCGGAGTCAGTACTTTGTAGGACACCTCTATCTGCAATGTATTCAGCCCCAGAGTCAGTACTTTGTAGGACACCTCTATCTGCAATGTATTCAGCCCTGGAGTCAGTACTTTGTAGGACACCTCTATCTGCAATGTATTCACCCCCTGGAGTCAGTACTTTGTAGGACACCTCTATCTGCAATGTATTCAGCCCCTGGAGTCAGTACTTTGTAGGACACCTCTATCTGCAATGTATTCAGCCCCTGGAGTCAGTACTTTGTAGGACACCTCTAACTGCAATGTATTCATCCCGGGAGTCAGTACTTTGTAGGACACCTCGATCTGCAATGTATTCAGCCCCGGAGTCAGTACTTTGTAGGACACCTCTATCTGCAATGTATTCAGCCCCGGAGTCAGTATTTGTAGGACACCTCTATCTGCAATGTATACAGCCCCGGAGTCGGTACTTTGTAGGAAAACCCCTATCTGCAATGTATTCAGCCCCCGGAGTCAGTACTTTGTAGGACAAACCCCTATCTCAATGTTTTTCAGCCCCTGGAGTCAGTACTTTGTAGGACACCTCTATCTGCAATGTATTTTGCCCAGGGGTCAGTACTTTGTAGGACACCTCTATCTGCAATGTATTCAGCCCCGGAGTCAGTACTTTGTAGGGCACCTCTATCTGCAAGTATTCAGTCCCGGAGGGCAGTTACTTTGTAGGACACCCTACTACTGCAATGTATTCAGCCCTGGAGTTTAGTACTTTGTAGGACACCTCTATCTGCAATGTATTCAGCCCCGGAGTCAGTACTTTGTAGGACACCTCTATCTGCAATGGCAGCTGCAGTCTGGGGAGGTTCTCGGATGCATCTTTTCTTCACCTCATAGATTCTCGTTACTTTTTGTCGCTCGATCATGAGGAAGCGTTCGGGGGGAGGAGACTCCTGTTTTCTATCTTTTTGGGTAATAAACACCTCGGGAGTTTTCTCTGAATATAATAAGTTTTTGGGTTTTTTTTGGTCCAAACTGCAGCAAATCAGAGTTTACAAATTGTAGTGAAATGTGTGATCAGAGAGCAGGGCGGGGTTTTTGGAGGGGACGTATAGAGATGAGGGGCCTGAAATCCAGCTCGTTACCCACAGGGGCCCGGCTCAACCTGCCGGGCCCACCCTCTTATTACCGTGTATCTAACAGTTTAATGGATACTTCTTGCTGGGTATCTAAGGAATGTGGTACAGGGTTTGGTAGCTTCTTACTACTGTGTATCTAAGCCATTTGGTGCAGGGTCTGCTGGCTGCCTTGTTCCCGTGTATCTAAGCAGTTTGCTGGCTGCTCGCTCGTTCCCGTGTATCTAAGCAGTTTGCTGGCTGCTCGCTCGTTCCCGTGTATCTAAGCAGTTTGCTGGCTGCTCGCTCGTTCCCGTGTATCTAAGCAGTTTGCTGGCTGCTCGCTTGTTCCCGGGTATCTAAGCACTTTGCTGGCTGCTCGCTTGTTCCCGGGTATCTAAGCACTTTGCTGGCTGCTCGCTTGTTCCCGGGTATCTAAGCACTTTGCTGGCTGCTCGCTTGTTCCCGGGTATCTAAGCACTTTGCTGGCTGCTCGCTTGTTCCCATCTATCTAAGCACTTTGCTGGCTGCTCCTTGTTCCCGGTACTAAGAGTTTGCTGGCTGCTCGCTGTTCCCTTATCTAAGCGTTTGCTGGCTGCCCCGCTCGTTCCCGTGTATCTAAGCATTTTGCGGGCGCTCGCCGTTCCCCGTGTATCAAAGGGGCATTTTCGGGTGCTCCTCGTTCCCGTGTATCAAGCAGTTGCTGGCTGCTCGCTCTTCCCCCCGTGTTCAAAAAGCGTTTGCTGGCTGCTCGCTCGTTTCCCGTTATCAAGCAGTTTCTGCTGCTCGCCGTTCCCTGTTCTAAGCATTTTGCGGGGCTGCTCGCTTGTTCCCGGGTATCTAACATTTTCGGCTGCCGCGTCCCGTACAAGCCTTTGCGGGCTCTCACTTGTTTCCGGTACAAACACTTTGCTGCTGCCCGCTTTTCCCGGGTATCAAGCACTTTGCTGGCTCTCGCTTGTTCCCGGATCAACACTTTGCGGCTGCTCGCTTTTTTCCCGGACTAACACTTTGCGGCTGCTCGCTTGTTTCGGGGAACTAAGCATTTGCTGGCTCTCGCTTGCCCCCGGGATCTAAGTATTTTTGCGGCTGCTCCTTTTTCCCGGGTATCAACATTTTGCTGGCTGCTCGCTTTTTCCCCCGGGTATTAAGCACTTTGCGGGCTGCTCGTTTTGTTCCCGTCTATCTAACCCTTTTCTGGCTGCTCGCTTTTCCCGGGTATCTAAGCACTTTCTGCTGCTCGCTCTTTTCCCGGGTATCTAACCCTTTGCGGGCTGCTCCTTGTTCCCCCCCGGGTATCTAAGCACTTTGCTGGCTGCTCGCTTTTTCCCCGGGGTATCTAACATTTTGCTGGTGCTCGCTTTTTCCCGGGTATCTAAGCACTTTGCTGGTGCTCGCTGTTCCCGGGTTCAAAGCACTTTGCTGGCGCTCGTTTGTTCCCGGGTATCTAAGCATTTTGCGGCTGCTCGCTTGTTCCCTCTATCTAAGCACTTTGCTGGCTGCTCTCTCTTTCCCGGGTATCTAACACTTTGCGGGCTGCTCTCTCGTTCCCGGGTATCAAGCCTTTGCTGGCTGCCGCTCTCCCGGGTTCAAAGCATTTTTTGCAGCTGCTCCCGTCTTTCCCGGGTTTTAAAGCATTTTGCGGCCTCGCTTGTTCCCGGGTATCTAACATTTGCTGGCTGCTCGCTCGTTCCCGGGTATCAAGCACTTTGCGGCTGCTCGCTTTTTTTCTGGGTATCTAAGCACTTTGCTGGCTGCCGCTTGTTTTGGTATCTAAGCATTTTTGCTGCTGCTCGCTCTTTCCCCGGGGATCAAAGCTTTTTGGGGCTGCTCCTTTTTTCCCGGGTTCTAAGCATTTTTGCGGGCGGGCTCGCCGTTCCCGGGTATCTAACTTTTTTCTGGCTCTCGCTCGTTTCCCGGGGTATCTAACATTTGCTGGCTGCCGCTCTTCCCCGGGGATCTAAGCATTTTTGCTGGCTGCTCGCTCTTTCCCCCGGGTATCAAAGCACTTTGCGGCTGCTCGCTTTTTTCTGGGTATCTAAGCAGTTAGGTGCAGAGCTGCTTGTAGCATCCCTTGAATCCCTGTCCTGTTGGTGGTGTCGGCCGCCAGGTGATGGGCAGGGTTGGGTTCTCCTTGGGCGGCCTCCTTTCTGGTCACTGGGGCGTGCTCCCTTTTAGCACAGGCCCCCCGGGGTTTTTTTTCGGTGCCCCCCTCAGAGCTGGGGACCTGTCGCAGCCAGGAGGGCGGGTGCTGAGGCCGCGGTGCTGACACTGTATCAGGAGATCATGTGAGGTCAGGTCTGCGCGCCGTGTGTACAAACAGCAGCATCTGTGAGCTTCCTTGGACGTCCTCACAAGCTTCATGTCCTCTCCTGCTGCCAAGTGAACGAAAACAATCGAAGGTGTCGTCCCCGATGAGGCGCGGGCTAGGTCCCTCCTATAGGATATAAGAGGCGCGGGCGAGGGCCTCTCCCATGGGAATAATGAAAGGGGCGGGCTGAGGTCCCTCTCCTATAGGATAAATGGGCGCGGGCTGAGGTGCCTCCCTTAGGATTAATGAGGCGCGGGCTGAGGTCGCCTCCTAAGGGAAAAATGAGCGCGGGCGAGGGGCGCCTCTCCTATAGGATATAAAGAGGCGGGCTAGGGCCCTCTCCTATAGGGAATAAAGGGGCGGGGTGGGTCCCTCTCCATAGGAAAAAATGAGGGGCGGGCTGAGGTCGCCCCCTCCTATAGATAAAGAGCCGGGCTGAGGTCGCCTCTCCTATAGGAAAAAATGAGGCGCGGGCTGAGGGTCGCCTCTCCTATAGGAAATAATGAGGAGGCCGGGTGAGGTCGCCTCTCCTATAGGATAAATGAGGCGCGGGTTTAGGTCGCCTCTCCTTTAGGATATAATGAGGCGCGGGCTGAGGTCGCCTCTCCTATAGGATATAATGAGGCGCGGGCTGAGGTCGCCTCTCCTATAGGATATAATGAGGCGCGGGCTGAGGTCGCCTCTCCTATAGGATATAATGAGGCGCGGGCTGAGGTCGCCTCTACCTATAGATATAATGCGGCGCGGGCTGAGGTCGCCTCGCCGATAGGATATAATGAGGCTCGGGCTGAGGTCGCCTCTCCTATATGATATAATGAGGCGCGGACTTCAGGTCGCCTCTCCTATAGGATATAAATGAGGCGCGGGCTGAGGTCGCCTCTCCTATAGGATATAATGAGGCGGGGCTGAGTCGCCTCTCCTATAGGAATATAAATGAAGGCGCGGGCTGAGGCGCCTCTCCTATAGGATATAATGGGGCGGGGCTGAGGTCCCTCCCAGTAGGATGGGGCGGGTGAGGTCGCCTCTCCTATAGGATATAATGGGGCGTGGGCTGAGCTCCCAGGCGGCCGCGGGGGTGTGAGGTCGCCTCTCCTATAGGATATAATGAGGCGCGGGCTGAGCTCCGGGCGGCCGCGGGGGTGCGAGGTCACCTCTCCTATAGGATATGATGAGGCGCGGGCTGAGCTCCGGCGGCTGTGGGGGTGCGAGGTCGCCTCTCCTATAGGATATCATGAGGCGCGGGCTGAGGTCGCTCCGTTGGCGGCTGAGTCGCCTCTCCTATAGGATATAATGAGGCGCGGGCTGAGTACGCTCCCTGGATTGGGGCGGGGCTGAGGTCGCCTCTCCTATAGGATACAATGAGGCGCGGGCTGAGGTCGCCTCTCCTATAGGATATAATGAGGCGCGGGCTGAGGTCGCCTCTCCTATAGGATATAATGAGCGCGCGGGTCCGCGAGGCTCTGGGCGAGGTCGCCTCTCCTAAGGATATAATGAGGCACGGGCTGAGGCTCCCGCTTGGATTGAGGCATGCCTCTCCTATAGGTAAAATGAGGCCGCGGGAGCTGGGGGTCGCCTCTCCTATAGGATTATAATGAGGCGCGGGCTGAGTCGCCTCTCCTATAGGATATAATTGAGGCGCGGCGGGCTGAGGTTCCCGGGCGGTCGCTCTCCTATAGGATATAATGAGGCGCGGCTGAGGCTCCCGGGGCGGTTCGCCTCTCCTATAGGATATATAGGAGTCGCGGCGTGGTCATCCTCCTATAGGATATAATGAGGCGTCGGGCTGAGGTCGCCTCTCCTATAGGATATAATGAGGCCGCGTCTGAGCTGCCCGTGGCGGTCGTCCTCTCCTATAGGATATAATGAGGCGCGGGCTGAGGTCGCCTCTCTATAGGATATAATGGGCGCGGGCTGAGGTCCTCTCCTATAGGATATAATGAGGCGCGGCTGCTGGGGTTCGCCTCTCCTATAGGATAATAATGAGGCGCGGGCTGAGGCCTTAGGGAGGTCGCGGGTGCAGGTCGCCTCTCCTATAGGATATAATGAGGCCGGGCTGAGTGCCTTGCAGGTGGGCGGTGCGAGGGTCGCTCTCCTATAGGATATAATGGGGCGCGGCTGAGGTCGCCTCTCCTATAGGATATAATGGGGCGCGGGCTGAGGTCGCCTCTCACTATAGGATATAATAGGGCCTGGGCTGAGGTCGCTCTCCTATAGGATATAATGAGGCGCGGGCTGAGTCACTCTCCTATAGATTATGAGGCGCGGGCTGAGGTCGCCTCTCCTATAGGATATAATGAGGCGCGGGCTGAGGTCGCCTCTCCTATAGGATATAATGAGGCGCGGGCTGAGCTCCCGGGCGGTCGCCTCTCCTATAGGATATAATGAGGCGCGGGCTGAGGTCGCCTCTCCTATAGGATATAATGAGGCGCGGGCTGAGGTCGCCTCTCCTATAGGATATAATTACGCCTCCTCTTCTGGTGCTGTCAGTGCGGCTCATGCTCCTCACTACGTCCCCCCCAGTGTTCGCATTAATGGAGTCACTTAATCTTCCTTGACCCCCATCCAGGAGCCGCCATTATTGAGCTGTGATCTCCCATTCATCAGGTGTGACCGCTCCTTCACTATAAACTGCATGTGGTGAAGCCGTAGATGCAGGAAGGGACATGGGGGGGGGGTTTCATGGAAACCTAGGATCTGACCTCTTGTCCAGTCAGTTCCTCACACGGGGTCCCGGCAGATGCGGTGATGGTATCCATAGAACGCCATTGCTCAGGGCGCGTCATTGTGGCCTATGTTTGGGCGGCATCCACCAGGGGGTCCTGCTCGGAGTAGAGCGCTCTATGGAACTGGAACCAGTAAAGTAAAAATATCTATAGACCATGCAAGCATACATGACCCCATCGCCGAGCTCCAGCAGACGCTTTTGGTTTATGAATCTTTATAGACTTATAATAGACTCCCAATGGGCTGACACTATAGGAGTCCCTGCATGGTACCGGGAGCCGTGCTGGGATCTGTTGTGCATCAGTCTCCTCACAATGGCTCCAAAACAAATTGAAATGTCTGCCTTTTTGTTTCCGTCCCCCCTCGGTCGCTGCCGCCTGGGCCTCCGTCACTGCCGCCTGGGCCTCCCCCTCCCCCTCGCTCCTGCCCGCTGGGCCTCTCCGTCCCCCCTCGCTCGCTGCCCGCCTGGCCTCTCCGTCCCCCCTCGCTCGCTGCCGCCTGGGCCTCTCCGTCCCCCCTCGCTCGCTGCCGCCTGGCCTCCCGCCCCCCCTCGCTCGCTGCCGCCTGGCTCTCCTCCCCCCTCGCTCCCCGGCCGCCTGCCTCTCCGTCCCCCCTCGCTCCGCTGCCGCCTGGGCCTCTCCTGTCCCCCCTCGCTCGCTGCCCGCCCTGGGCCTCTCCGTCCCCCTCGGTCGCTGCCGCCTGGGCCTCTCCGTCCCCCTCGCTCGCTGCCGCCTGGGCCTCTCCGTCCCCCCTCGCTCGCTGCCGCCTGGGCCTCTCCGTCCCCCTCGCTCGCTGCCGCCTGGGCCTCTCCGTCCCCCCTCCGCTCGCTGCCGCGCGCCTGGGCCTCTCCGTCCCCCCTCCGCTCGCTCTGACCCCCCCCCCCCCCTCGGCCGCGGCCGCCCGCGCCTCGCCGCCCCCCCTCGCTCGCTGCCGCCTGGGCCTCTCCGTCCCCCCTCGCTCGCTGCCGCCTGGGCCTCTCCGTCCCCCCTCGCTCGCTGCCGCCTGGGCCTCTCCGTCCCCCCTCGCTCTCGCCCCCGCCTGGCCTCTCCGTCCCCCCTCGCTCCGCTGCCAGCCTGGCCTCTCCGTCCCCCCTCGCTCGCTGCCGGCTGGGCCTCTGTCCCCCCCTGCTCGCTGCCGCCTGGGTCCTCTCCGTCCCCCCTGATAGTTCTCCTGCCCGCCTGGCCTCTCCGTCCCCCCTCGCTCCGCTGGCCGCCTGGGCCTCTCCGTCCCCCCCCCGCTCGCTGCCCGCCTGGGCCTCTCCGTCCCCCCTCGCTCGCTCCCCCGCCTGGCCTCTCCGTCCCCCCTCGCTCGCTGCCCGCCTGGGCCTCTCCGTCCCCCCCTCGCTCGCTGCCCCCCGCCTGGGCCTCTCCGTCCCCCCTCGCTCGCTGCCCGCCGGGCCTCTCCGTCCCCCCTCGCTCGCTGACCCCCCCCCTCCCCCCGGTCGCTGCGCCTGGGCCTCTCCGTCCCCCCTCGCTCGTTTGCCGCCAGGCCTCTCCGTCCCCCCTCGTTTCGCTGCCGCCCTGGGCCTTTTCCGTCCCCCCCCTCGCTCCTGCCCGCCTGGGCCTCCCCCGTCCCCCCTCGCCCCGCTGCCGCCTGGGCCTCTCCGTCCCCCCTCGTTTCCCCCGGGCCCGCCTGGGCCTCTCCGTCCCCCCTCGCTCGCTGCCGCCTGGGCCTCTCCGTCCCCCCCTCCGCTCCTGCCGGCCTGGGCCTCCCGTCCCCCCTCGCTCGCTGCCCCCGCCTGGCCTCTCCTCCCCCCTCGCTCGCTCCCCGGCCTGGCCTGGGCCTCTCGCCCCCCCCTCGCTCGCTGCCGCCTGGGCCTCTCCGTCCCCCCTCGCTCGCTGCCGCCTGGGCCTCTCCGTCCCCTTCGGTCTCTGCCCCCCTCAGTCGCTGCCTCCTGGGCCTCTCCGTCCGCTCCGTCGCTTGAACACCTTTTTCCTAATCCGGGCCGTGAGGCGATTCCTCAGTGGGGTCGGTGTGTTCCTGAATTAGGGAATAAACTCTCTGTCCTGTGATCAGTTCTCCTGCCCGGCAGACGACGCTCATCGGCGCTCGCTCCGCGCTGCTCCGGGCCGTTGCAGGTTATTTATCAAGGGTGGAGCCGCACGAGAGAGAGAACAAGGTGGGACTCGGACAGAGCCCAAGAAATAGCAAAACTCTGACAAACTTTCTTTTGTTTAAATCTAACATAAAACCAAGCGAAGCCCTTTCATGGGGCAGAAACTCGCGGGAGGGAGATCGTCTTCTGCAAACACGGCGGCTGCTTCTGCCTTTTGTTGCCGGATTTGTTTGTTTCGGAGCCATTAACGCCCTTTATGTCCTCGGTGCAGTTATTATTCTCCACACTGTGACAATTCTATTGATTACAAGGGTTGTATCGGGTCATCATCGATTCAGGGTCCTGGCGGGCCCGGTGTCTGGGACCGGTGTCTAGGTCCTGGCGGACCCGGTGTCTGGGTCCGGTGTCTGGGTCATGGCGGGCCCGGTGTCTGGGTCCTGGCGGACCCGGTGTCTGGGTCCTGGCGGGCCGGGTGTCGGGGCCGGGGGTCTGGGTCCCGGCGGGCCCGGTGTCTGGGCCTGGTGTCCCGGGTCCTGGCGGACCGGTGTCTGGGTCCTGGCGGGCCTGGTGTCTGGGTCCTGGCGGGCCCGGTGCCTGGGTCCTGGCGGGCCCGGTGTCTGGGCCCGGTGCCTGGGTCCTGGCGGGCCCGGTGTCTGGGCCCGGTGTCTGGGTCCTGGCGGGCCCGGTGTCTGGGACCGGTGTCTGGGTCCTGGCGGGACCGGTGTCAGGGTTCTGGCGGGCCCGGTGTCAGGGTTCTGGCGGCCCGGTGTCGGGGGGCTGGCGGGCCCGGTGTCTGGGCCCGGTGTCCTGGGTCTGGCGGGCCCGGTGTCTGGGTCCTGGCGGGCTCGGTGTCTGGGTCTGGTGTCTGGGTCCTGGCGGGCCGGGAGTCGGGGGTCTGGGTCCTGGCGGGCCCGGTGTCTGGGGCTGGTGTCTGGGTCCTGGCGGGCTCGGTGTCTGGGTCTGGTGTCTGGGTCCTGGCGGGCCCGGTGTCTGGGTCCCGGCGGGCCGTTGCTGGACCGGTGTCTGTGTCCCGCTGGGCCGTTGCTGACCGGGGGTCGGGGTCCCGGCGGGCCCGGTGTCTGGGCTCGGTGTCGGAGTTCTGGCGGGTCTGGTGTCGGGGACCGGTGTCGGCGTCCTGGCGGGCCCGGTGTCTGGGCTTGGTGTCGGCGTTCTGGCGGGCCCGGTGCTGGAGCGGTGTCGGGGTCCCGGCGGGCCCGGTGTCTGGGCTCGGTGTCGGGGTCCCGGCGGGCCGTTGCTGGAGCGGTGTCGGGGTGCCGGCGGGCCGTTGCTGGAGCGGTGTCGGGGTCCCGGCGGGCCGTTGCTGGAGCGGTGTCGGGGTCCCGGCGGGCCGTTGCTGGAGCGGTGTCGGGGTCCCGGCGGGCCCGGTGTCTGGGCTCGGTGTCGGGGTCCCGGCGGGCCGTTGCTGGACCCGTGTCAGTCTGGTGGGGCCTTTGTTTTTGGACGAGCTGACCCCACAGGATGTTTATGGGGATTTGAATGGTGACTTGATGATGGTGAAATTAGGTGAAATACGTTTAATTTTGATTCATTTTGACCCTGAATGGAGGAGGAGTCCCGGCCTTGTGGGGGATGATCGGCGTCTGCTCAGGGCGGATGTTGCCACAGCTGAAGTCTCTCTAGGGCTAAATTGAAGGTGTTCGCTTTGGAGCTGGTGCCGCAGGTTACTGAGTGGTGAGGAATCTGACGTTCCTTATTGAAGAATCACAATTCTTATAGCAGCAATACTGTAGGTGTCGGATCAGACCGTCCGGCCGCTCTCCCGTCCTCATGGCGCCTGTTGCAGTCGATACTTGTGTTTCTTATGACATAATTTTCAAACTTCTTTCCTCAAAACGTTACATTGTATAAACTGACAACTGGGCGTCACCATTCCCCCTGTCGGACGGGTGTGTCCCGGTACAGCTTGATACAGTCAACACTGATTGGACCATGTCCTTGTGTAGGGACAGACCCCAACTGGTTAGACCCAATTGTCAAATCATTTATAGCGATCCAGGAGGAATAACCGAGGATGATGCAATACGGTTCTAAGAAAATATGGATTATGCTTTAGGGAGGCCAAGTATTCACTAAAACAGTCGGGTCAAGCAGGAGTGGAGGAGTCCTCCTTAAATCTGCTTTACAATTACATAGGCCAGCCTGAGTCACGTTGCCACTTCTAGTGCTGCCAAGGGGGTGGGGCATGACACTCTTATTTGGAGAACACTAAGAATAGACTGGCTGTCATGCTCCTCCCCCAACTATGGCACAATGGGGGACATCAAGGCAGAATTCTGGCACAATTTGCGCCAAAAACATCATCCACACTTTGCACCACATTTATTGTGTGTTTTAGAAAAGTTTCTAGAGACTTCTGTGCCTCGTCCGCCAAAGGGGGTGTCAACTCGACAAAGGGGTGTAGCTTCATGTGAAATGGGCGTAACTCTTACAAAAAAAAATTCGCGTAGTTAGTAACATAAAAGTAATCCAACTCAGAAGTGGTAAAAAGTTAGACTAGACGGCTTCAACAATGAATGAATGACAGTGACTGAGACCCCCCCTCGGTGATGTTCACACCTGGTTTCCTTCGCCTCGGTCACATTATATCCTGCTGCACAGAGATTCTGATCCCCGGTCACAGGATCATGGACAACTCCAAATGTAGTACAAGCAACGGCAGCAGTTTGGAAAAGCGATGAGAAATCTTTATTTACTCCTACAAGTGCAGAGGGTAAAAATCAGGGGGAGTCCGCTGACGCGTTTCGGGCGTAGGATATGTCCTTGTTCACAGCGTGTCTGAATGTCCGTGCTTAAATAAGGGAAGGAAGGCGTAGCTGGACCATACCACCTCACTGCCGTAAACCCTCGCATCTCACACAGCAAATTCAAACTTTAAACTATAAAATATATCAAGAATATATAACAATTCCTTTATCTAAAGCTATACTATAAAAAGGTCATAGAAACCGCGAGTCTCGTAGATATACAGCAAATAATTACCCTGCAGGGGTGTCAAACTGCGGCCCTCCAGCTGTTGGGAAACTACAACTCCCATCATGCATTTGTATAATTTATAACAGTGGGCATGATGGGAGTTGTAGTTTTCCAACAGCTGGAGGGCCGCAGTTTCACACCTGTGCAATAGGAGCTCCGGTCTCTTAACTCTCAGAGATGTATTTGCTGCCGTGTGAAGGCGACCGTTCTAATGTGAAGTTTGGGTTTTGCTGTGTGAGCTGCGAGGGTTCATGGCAGTGAGGTGGTATGGTCCAGCTCCGCCTGCCGATGCAAGGGTTAATGGCAGTGAGGTGGTATGATCCAGCTCCGCCTGCCGATGCAAGGTTAATGGCAGTGAGGTGTATGTCCAGCTCCGCCTGCCGATGCAAGGTTAATGCAGTGAGGTGTATGGTAGCTCCGCTGCCGATGCAAGGTTATGCAGTGAGTGGTATGGTCCAGCTCCGCCGCCGATGCAAGGTAATGGCACTGAGAGTGTATGTTCCAGCTCGCCTGCCGATGCAAGGGTTAATGCAGTGAGGTGGTATGGTCCAGCTCCGCCTGCCGATGCAAGGGTTAATGGCAGTGAGGTGGTATGGTCCAGCTCCGCCTGCCGATGCAAGGGTTAATGGCAGTGAGGTGGTATGGTCCAGCTCCGCCTGCCGATGCAAGGGTTAATGGCAGTGAGGTGGTATGGTCCAGCTCCGCCTGCCTTCCCTTAGTTAAGCACGGACATTCAGACACGCTGTGAACAAGGACACATTCTACGTCTGAAACGCGTCAGCGGACTCCCCCTGCTTTTTACCCGCTGGACTAGTAGGATTGAATAAAGAGGTTTCCTGGTTTTTCCAAACTGCTGGAGCTGCTTGTACCACACGGAGACCGTTTATGAACGCTGTGATATGTGTCGCGTTGCAAGACCGTCCAGTCTCGGGGTATGTTCACATGGCGCGCTCACTCCGTGTCTGCAGACGTTTATAGATGTGTTTCAGGACCTAACCATGAACAGTGTGATTGCTTCAATGTAAAGCGTGCATCGCCCTTCAGCCGAGTGATCCCGATGCTCGCTTCCATTGCTTCCGTGCCTCTTTCTAATGCGTCTTTCCGACCTGTTCATGTCAATTCCTGACCTGAACGATGCAGCAGACGTCCTATTATAAACTTTCGGGTACGTTCCTGCTGCAGCCAAACACGCAGCTGCCTGCAGGGTGTATGATCGATACGATTTTGGATGCATTTTTCGAATGCAGAACAGTTCCAAAAGCTGATCCAAGACGCCGTGTGAACAAACCCTTATAGACACTATTGCTAGATCTGCCCAGTGTATCCTTCTTATTTGATAGAAGAAATCTTCTTGGTAGAACCTGGTCTAACCAGCGGAGTCAATGACCCGGCCGCAGTGGCTTCTCATAGCGATCTATTGGATTTTGGGAGCATCCAACGCTTCATCCTTCTGTGTGAGCCAAGAGTGGATCCCGTCCAGGGAGAGTGGGGTCCTCTTGGGGAGGTGGGGGGGGAGAGCTGGGTCCTCTGGGAGCGATAGTGGAGAGCGGGGTCCTCATGGGGAGGGGGGGGGGGGGGGGGAGACTGGGTCCCCTGGGAGCGATATTGGAGACTGGGTCCTCGGGGAGCGATAGTGGAAGGGGGGTCCTCATGGGGGGGGGGGCGGGGGGGAGGTACGTCCTCTGGGGGGGGGGGGGGACGGGGGCCTCGTGGGGAGGAGGGGGAGAGCGGGGTTTCCTCTGTGGGAGAGGGGGGATCGGGGTCCTCTTGGGGAGGGGGGGAGAGGCGGGTCCTCTTGGGAGAGTGGGGGGGGGAGCGGGTTCCCTTGTGGGAAGAGGGGGGAAACGGGCCTCTTGGGAGGGGTGGGGCGGTTCCTCGTGGGAGGGGGGGGAGCGGGGTCCGCGTGGGGGAGTGCAGGGTCCTCTTGGGGAGGGGGGGAGCAGGTACCTCGGGGGGGGGGGGGCGGAGGGGGCGGGCTCCGGTGGGGGAGGGGGGGAGAGCGGGGTCCTCTTGGGGAGGGCAGGGGGGGGAGCGGGGGCCCTTTGGGGAGGGTGGGGAGAAACGGGTCCTCTTGAGGGAGGGGGGAGAGCGGGTCCTTTTGGAGGGGGGGGGGAGAGCGGGTCCTGTTGGGGAGGAGGGGAGCGGGGTCCTCGTGGGGGGGGGAGGGGGTGAGCGGGGTCCTCGTGGGGGGGGAGAGGAGCGTGGTCCTCTTGGGGAGGGGGGGGAGAGCGGGGTCCTTTGGGGAGGGGGGGAGAGCGGGGTCCTCGGGGGGAGAGTGGGGTCCTCTTGGGGAAAGCCTCCCTGATCCCGGCGGCTCACTCGTCAGGCTCCAGCGTCTCCTCATCCGTCGGTCGCGCGTGGAATTGGACTTTTGCCACGTTTTTCTGCTAAATAATGAAGTTCCCGGCACTTGTCGTCAGCTGGGCGACGCTCTGCACGCAGTGGAAGGTTTTAGTAAGTGTACTCTAGGTCTCCAGTGAGTGAAGGAAATGGGTAAAAAATGTACGGAGATTATGAGATGAGAATGTAAATCTTAAGCAAAAAGGTAATTGAATGTAATCGCCGCCAGTGTTTGGTCTTTGTTAATTTTCGCTCATCCCTCTGCTACAAGGATCCGTATTAGAGTTTTATGACCGTGTTGTTTGCACTAATAAAATAGTAAAAATTTATTTCAAGGAAGCTGAAGGATGGTTTTACAATGCAAATGTGAAGATGTTGGACATTTCATTTATGCCTCTGCTATTCCAGACCTTGAGCAGGATAAATTGCTCCCCGGTTATGCCGGGGGGGATTTCACGCAGCGCCAGGAATATTTGTTAAAAGTATTTTATAGGTTGTCTTGTGACTCGGGTCCCTCAGGCTTGTTTAGATGTTTTTAAAGCTTTTTCCATTTTCACAGTAAAGATACCTCTGGCTGAGGACAAGTTGGGTAATCAAGAGTCCGATCATTTTCTGAACTGATTGCAGAGCGCAGCCGTACCCCATCGGTGCTCCGGAAAGCAGGGAGAGGGGATTCGTGGCGCCCCCATTCCACTAAAGCGGCAGCTGCCCCCGGCCTCGCCCCGTGGGGGCGCTCTTCAAGACGCACTAGGTAACTGCTGGACTGTATCGATGTAGATTCTTCTGGAATGACAATGGGCGACTTGTAGGCACTCGGCCCCGACGCAACAGTTTTAAATAGATTTTACTTCGTATAGAAGGCGCCTGAATGTGGGTTCATAAATCCGGCGGCCGCGAGCCTTGCAGGGCTTCTCTTTGATGCAAAATTGCCACATTTAGAAGTGTTGTGTTTTGTGCAGAAGGTGTTTTGGCAAGTGACTGTTCCTACATCTACAGAACAGGGCTACAACAGGTACGACAAGCTCGCCAGCCCCGGTCATACATATTGCCCAATGTCTCTGGAGGGATTTGGGAGCAGAGCATCAGTCAGCTCAATGGGGAGCATATACTTTATATATTGGTGTAAAGCAAAGGACAAGATCTTCCCATGAGGAGCAGGTTATATACAGGTGTAGGACGGGGATCTTCCCATGAGGAGCAGGTTATATACTTTATATACAGGTGTAGGACGGGGATCTTCCCATGAGGAGCACTTTATATACAGGTGAGGGACGGGGATCTTCCCATGAGGAGCAGGTTATATACAGGTGTAGGACGGGGATCTTCCCATGAGGAGCAGGCTATATACAGGTGTGGGACGGGGATCTTCCCATGAGGGAGCAGGTATATACTTTAAAATACAGTGTAGGACGGGTATCTTCCCATGATGAGCAGGTTATTGACTTTATATACAGGTGTAGGACGGGGATCTTCCCATGAGGAGCAGGTTATATACAGGTGTAGGACGGGGATCTTCCCATGAGGAGCAGGTTATATACTTTATATACAGGTGTAGGACGGGGATCTTCCCATGAGGAGCAGGTTATATACTTTATATACAGGTGTAGGACGGGGATCTTCCCATGAGGAGCAGGTTATATACTTTATATACAGATTAGACGGGATCCCCCAATGAGGAGCAGGTTATATACTTTATATACAGGTGTAGGACGGGGATCTTCCCATGAGGAGCAGGTTATATACAGGTGTAGGACGGGGATCTTCCCATGAGGAGCAGGTTATATACAGGTGTAGGACGGGATTTTCCCCATGAGGAGCAGTTATATACTCAGGGACGGGATCTTCCCGTGAGGAGCACGTTATATACTTTATATACAGGTGGACGAGGATCTTCCCATGAGGAGCACTTTATATACAGGTGTGGGACGGGGATCTTCCCATGAGGAGCAGTTTATATAAAGGTGTAGGACGGGGATCTTCCCATGAGGAGCAGATTAAAAAACAGTGTAGGACGGGGATCTTCCCATGAGGAGCAGGTTATATACTCTAGGACGGGGATCTTCCCGTGAGGAGCACTTTATATACAGGTGTAGGACGGGGATCTTCCCATGAGGAGCAGATTATATACTTTATATACAGGTGTAGGACGGGGATCTTCCCATGAGGAGCACTTTATATACAGGTGTGGAGGGGATCTTCCCATGAGGAGCAGTTTATACAGTGGTAGGACGGGGACTTCCCATGAGGACAGGTTATAAAAGGTGTGGACGGGGATACTTCCCATGAGAGCAGTTTTATACAGGTGGGGGGATCTTCCCGGGGACGGTTATTATAGGTGTAGGACGGGGTTTCCCCCCATGGGGACAGGTTTATACAGGTGTAGGAGGGGGATTTCCGTGGGGGGGATTTAATACTTTATATACGGGTTTAGGACGGGATTTTCCCCAAGGGGGGCGGGTTTTACTTTATATAAGGGTGGGGGGGGAAAACTTAAAGAAGCCTTTATTGGATAAGATAAGTGTTGCTTTACATTTAGGAGCCAATGGACTATATCCTGGTTTCTGGTATAGGGATGTAGAGTCTCCCAGTCTTGCACATTGTAGACATTGGGTTCGTAAAAATTTGCTTTTGTTTTGAATGTAATATAACCAGCGCCGTCTCAGACGCCCATAGACCTTGATGTGATCCTCCTATTATGCTCCATTTTCCCAAGCACCTTGTGAACAGCTTATCATTACACTGCAAAATGTGTTTGCCGTCTCTGAATCCCAGAGGATGCGGCGATTACATCATTCAGAGGCAAAGATGCCGCGGAGAAAACACAAATAAGAGGAGACGAAAAATCTGAGTCAGACCTCCTCCTCCGGGCGTTTCTGCTCATCTGCCGTGTAATGGACCCCAAAATCCTTGACCCCTTGTATGACGCCAGCACCCCAGGTGTCCAGCACTTGTACAGGGACCTCCTCTGGGGGCTGGCTATAGGACGTCACGCTGTCCCCCCACGGGGCAGTGGTGCTGATAGGAGACCCCACAAGACACTTTGTGTTCTTCTCGTTGACCCGCGTTGTCGGTGTTGCTGTATTTGATTGTCAGCTCTTGGAATGAGTCACAGATCATCGATGGGAGACGACGTTTCGGGTTTAGGTTGTGACCTAAATATCTTTGTGTTTATTCAAGGTCGGAATAAGTTGTGGAATATTTCTCACTGTGGGAATGATGCGGCCGTTTCTTCAGGGAGCGTTGGATTCACCTTCAGACAACACGAGATCTTTACAAATGCGGCTCCGTATTGTGCGGTTTCTTCTTCCCGCCAGTAATGGTTCGCAGGTATTGATCTGTGGTGTATGGTAGTGACAGCGGGGACAGATGAGCGGGCAGGACGGGCGCGGTCACCCCTCTGCCTGCACCTTCAAGCCGTTACCTTTGTGTATATCTTATGTTGGTGTCAGAAGATGCCGCTAATGGGGGGTGAGGGGGTCATAATTTTGCTCTAGAGCCAAGCAGCCGTCAGCTGTGTATTGCGGTGACCCTCTGGCTTGTAAGGTGGCGGCGCAGCTTTCAACATGTTCAGCCTTAGGCAGACGCTTATCTCCCATCACAAAAACTGGATTGGGTGTTGAAATTCTATTTAATTCTTATTCCCCAACATCCTCGGTAATGGAGAGTTGGCACACCCTCCTAAACGCGTTAGTCAGCCGGGCCTGGTGGATGTGGCCGACTTCTGTTAGGCAACTTTCTATGGTTTTAAGTTGTTGGGCTCATTTCACAGCAAACAGATTTTACATTGAAAGGAAGGTCAAAACGGGGCCCAATATTATAATTTTAAACGGCATGTTTATCCACAAATTCACAAAGGAGAATGTTAAAAGCTCCCTCCTTTTCCTCCCTGCACACTGACTTATTCCCAGGTCACAGAGCATGCCCACAACACTCTCCAGTAGAAGTCAATGGGTCTGCTCCTGTTCAGAGGCTCCTATACCCATAAACCTGCTGTAAAGTATCTGCTGTTAAAGCAGTGCAAGCAAGAATGTCTTCCCCCACAATCATATATAGACGACGGAAGTGAGAAATATACAATCAGAAAATAAAAACGGCGAAGAAAAGAATATGGATCAAGGTCTTGATTTCATAAATTGAGGGAAAAAAATGGCGTCAGATTCCCTTTAAGTGTAGAGAAGATGCAATACCAGACACAACCAGTGGACATGAGTGGCGCTTTTTCTAGTCTCCGCCAACCCCTTATTTGAGATGCACGGTGGTTGGCGGCTCTAGAATAATGTGCTCCAGTGTGGACAGGATCTATCATTACTGGTCTGGCCGGTTAATTGAGCGTCTGTAGAGCTTGTGGCGCTCGATTATTCCTCTTCTCCATCTTATTGAAGCATCACCGGCTGTAGAGCAATGCTTTCCGGTGGGGACAGGGGGTCCGTGGTCGCTGGTCCGGCCCCTCCATTGGGCGTCTGTAGGGCTTCGTTCTTCTCCTCTTGCACCAGCTGTAGAGTAATGCTTTCCGGTGGGGACCGGGGTCCGTCGTTGCTGCTCTGGCCCCTTCATTGGGCGTCTGTAGGGCTTCGTTGCTCCTCTCCTCTTGTACCTTCTTATTGAAGCGCCGGCTGTAGAGTAATGCGTTCCGGTGGGGACGGGGGTCCGTGGTCGCTGGTCCGGCCCCTCCATTGGGCGTCTGTAGGGCTTCGTTCTTCTCCTCTTGCACCGGCTGTAGAGTAATGCGTTCCGGTGGGGACGGGGGTCCGTGTCGCTGGTCCTGGCCCCTTCATTGGGCGTCTGTAGGCTTCGTTGTTTCTCTCCTCTTGTACCTTCTTATTGAAGCACCGGCTGTAGAGTAATGCTTTCCGGTGGGGACGGGGGTCCGTGGTCGCTGGTCCGGCCCCTCCATTGGGCGTCTGTAGGGCTTCGTTCTTCTCCTCTTGCACCGGCTGTAGAGTAATGCGTTCTGGTGGGGACGGGGGTCCGTGGTCGCTGGTCTGGCCCCTTCATTGGGCGTCTGTAGGGCTTTCGTTTTTCTCCTCCTCTTGTAACCTTCTTATTGAAGCACCGGCTGTAAGTAATGCTTTCCGGTGGGGACGGGGTCCGTGGTCGCTGGTCCGGCCCCTCCATTGGGCGTCTGTAGGGCTTCGTTCTTCTCCTCTTGCACCAGCTGTAGAGTAATGCTTTCCGGTGGGGACCGGGGTCCGTCGTTGCTGCTCTGGCCCCTTCATTGGGCGTCTGTAGGGCTTCGTTGCTCCTCTCCTCTTGTACCTTCTTATTGCAGGATCGCCGGCTGTAGAGTAATGCGTTCCGGTGGGGACGGGGGTCCGTGGTCGCTGGTCCGGCCCCTCCATTGGGCGTCTGTAGGGCTTCGTTCTTCTCCTCTTGCACCGGCTGTAGAGTAATGCTTTCCGGTGGGGACGGGGGTCCGTGGTCGCTGGTCTGGCCCCTTCAGTGGGCGTCTGTAGGGCTTCGTTGTTTCTCTCCTCTTGTACCTTCTTATTGAAGCACCGGCTGTAGAGTAATACTGTCCGGTGGGGACGGGGGTCCGTGGTCGCTGGTCCGGCCCCTTCATTGGGCGTCTGTAGGGCTTTGTTCTTCTCCTCTTGCACCGGCTGTAGAGTAAAGCTTTCCGGTGGGGACGGGGGTCCATGGCCGCTGGTTCGGCTCCTCCATTGGGCGTCTGTAGGGCTTCGTGGCTCCTCTCCACTTGGACCTTCTTATTGAAGCGCCGGCTGTAGAGTAATGCTTTCCGGTGGGGACGGGGGTCCATGGTCGCTGGTCCGGCCCCTCCATTGGGCGTCTGTAGGGCTTCGTTGTTCCTCTCCTCTTGTACCTTCTTATTGCAGGATCGCCTGTTGCTGTAGAAAGATGCCAAAGGGGTTAATGTTTGATGCCAAGTCCAAGAACGAGGAGAAGGAAAACAAGTGAGTTCTTTATCTGGTCGATCCAGTTTTGTGTCAGAAAGAGGTGGAATTCATTAAACCTCCTGTTGACAGTGCGGCAGGATTGTGAGGGAAGCTCCCAGGTCAGATCTCCCAAGTTTACTATAAGCTTCTAATTAAAAGCTACAACTTGGAGCCGTTTCCTCTCGGCCGCGCTCTCGCTTCATTATTTTCTGATGTCATTTGTGGAAACGCCCGGCACAATCACCACAAAGGTGTTGGTTAATAAACAGAAGCCGGCAGAATCTGACCCCAAAGACGGGGGAGAGACATAAACGCCTTATTTTAGGACAGGTGAGCAAACAGAATCCATCAAGAACCATGCAAATCGGCTTCGCCGTGCAAAACCCGGCTGGTGCACGTTACCTCGAACGGACAGGGTGGGTCAGTCCCACGGGGCACACGGGACCCACCAACAGCAGGTCAGCGGGGGCCGGGCACTCTGGGGGCCACAGCTATAGATCCCTCTAGAGATGACCACCTCCTGATGAAGGAGGTCTTGCCCCAGGGGTAGTGTGGACTCGCTGGGATGTAACTTTTGGAACTTAAGTCAATTCTCGTCTGGTTTGTCTTTCTACAGTGTTTGCTCTATTAATGCTCTGATACAACAGTGCGGCTCTGACCTGTGGGTGATTCTATCTTTTACCTCGTTACGCTTCATCCATGTATTTCTGAACTATCATTACTGCGCTGCCCGTGGTCCCTTTTTGTATTTGTCTCATTCCTATTTTTATCGTTTTTGTTTCTTTTTATATATTCTAGTTTATCATTTTTTTTTTTTAAATAAAATTTTTTATTGAATTTTCCAAATATTACAGAAAGAGATTTAACAAACGAAAAATAGGACCCAATTCATATTATGGGCATAAATAGCATACACTAGTCAGGTACTGAGACTAACCAAATCCATAAGAACACAAATAAAGGCTACACACTATGTTAGTCAGAATCCAAGATTTATCATTTTTTGATGTCTGTGTTCTGGCAGCCTTGACCTAGGATAAATTATGGTTACTCGAAGAACTCGGTTTGAAATGCGTCAAGTGTCCTGGCTTTTAGTAATGTCGCACTCATTCATGTCTTAGCCTCAGATTGTTCAATAAACATTGGATTTCATTTTTTGGGAGTGATGGTCCTTTGGATACACTTTCTGGACTCCTTATGTGAATGTGTGGAAAGCATCGGACCTGTGCCCCTCTGTTCAGGGGAGAGGGTTTTCATTATCGGAGGACAAATGCTGCCTATAGAATAGAGGTCAGTGCTGCGCCTCTCTGCATGGCTGAAATTTAGAAATGGTAGAATATTCAGCGCGGTCACTTAGAGCTTCTAAGAGCCGGCAGCTTTTATCACCTTTCCATCCCCAACTCCTCCCTGTCCACAGAGCAGACGGACACACGTCCGAAAGATGGAAATACTGCTGATTCTGAGATCTGACCATCCAAGTCTATGGAAAAGCAATTCTTATGACTTATTCAGTGAGCGTCCGCATCATCGGCTAATGGTTCTTTCCAGTTCTCTATATCTGTCTATCCTATAATGGTCCTGGGTGCTGGATACGTTGTGACCCCTTGTGGGACCTGTCTGTGTCTCTGCAGGTTCGAACCTTTCTGTAAAACATGAGTTTTATTAGTAAGGACCAAAAATGATCGACTGGTTAAAAGCAGCATCTATCTCCTATCTATCTATCTATCTATCTATCTATCTATCTATCTATCTATCTATCTCCTATCTATCTATCTCTCTATCTATCTATCTATCTCCTATCTATCCCTCTATCTATCTATCTCCTATCTCCTATCTATCTATCTCCTATCTCCTATCTATCTCCTATCTATCTATCTCCTATCTATCTATCTCCTATCTATCTCCTATCTATCTATCTCTCTCCTATCTATCTATCTCTCTCCTATCTATCTATCTCCTATCTATCTCTCTCCTATCTATCTCTCTCCTATCTATCTCTCTCCTATCTATCTATCTCTCTCCTATCTATCTCTCTCCTATCTATCTCTCTCCTATCTATCTCTCTCCTATCTATCTCTCTCCTATCTATCTATCTATCTATCTATCTATCTCCTATCTATCTATCTCCTATCTATCTATCTCCTATCTATCTATCTATCTATCTATCTATCTCCTATCTATCTATCTATCTCCTATCTATCTCCTATCTATCTATCTCCTATCTATCTCCTATCTATCTCCTATCTATCTATCTATCTATCTATCTCCTATCTATCTATCTATCTATCTATCTATCTATCTATCTATCTATCTATCCTGTTTCCCCCGAAAATAAGACAGTGTCTTATATTAATTTTTGCTCCTAAAGCCGAGCAAAGACTTCTTTTTAGGGGATTTCTTATTTTTCCCGGGGAAACCGGGTATCTATCTATCTATCTATCTATCTATCTATCTATCTATCTATCTCCTTGTCTGACATAACAATTGTAGCAATGTATCGCACTTGACAACAATGTTACAATTTCATATTGTTACAAAGTTGTAATAAGCAACGCAGCTACAGTCTACACCAGGGGTCTGCAACGTCGGCTCTCCAGTTGTTAGAAAACTACAACTCCCATCATGATTTATATAATCTATATCAGTGGGTAGAATGGGAGATGTAGTTTCCCGACGGCTGGAGAGCCGAGGTTGCAGACCCCTGGTGTACACCTGCTATAGAGAACAATCTCGCCCCTCCTCTCCTCCCCGGAATGTTTCTCTATGGATGCAGCATCTTTGTGGGTTTTCGGGGCCCTGATGCCCCTGTATCTACATCGAAACGTCTCGCCTGTAGCTGCGCCACTTCTGACAACTTGATAACAAATACTGAGTTGCAACATTGTTGCGAAGTGAGATCCATTGTTACAATTGTGTCAGACCAGTCCGCTCATTGTGCTTTTAACTAGTAGATCCTTTTAGATCCTCACTAATCAAAGTTATGTATTAACCCCATTATTCTATATGGCGGGAGGTGTGGGCCGTTTCTTTGCCTTTGGCAGAATTTGTAATTATTGATAGGTTTATAGGGTTATTGCCGCACCACGTATGGGGGCTCCATGTTTGTGTTGATACCGATCTGTAGTCACTCTTGTCTGGGTCTACGGACGAGGTTGATGCTGGAAAAAACAAAACGGACATTTTCTCCGAATTTCATCGCTTCGAAACTGGATCAGAAAAGCTTCTCCCTAGTTTCCCTAAGACGAGATAAACTCTAATGGGAACTAAAGTGACATCGAGCAATCTGCACCCGAGCAAGCTTCACCTTCCCCGGCGGCCGCAGTGGGCGAGACGACCTGGGTCATGTATGAGGGGCCGCGCCTGGCTCCTGCGCGCGTTGGGCCGCGCCTGGCTCCTGCGCGCGTTGGGCCGCGCCTGGCTCCTGCGCGCGTAGGGCCGCGCCTGGCTCCTGCGCGCGTAGGGCCGCGCCTGGCTCCTGCGCGCGTAGGGCCGCGCCTGGCTCCTGCGCGCGTTGGGCCGTGGCGGCTGCTGCATAATATGCCATCACAATCCGGCGGCTGCTCCTTAATAAATATCCGTGCGTTCCTCTTGTCAGTGTAACTGGTTGTGGCGTGATGTGGCGAGGCGATGAAACACAATCTCGCATCACACAGGAGACCTTCTCCGTGAATGAGGTCAGCCCGTGGAGAGCGCTGCTGCGCTGGCAGTGCATTTGGGTTAAAGAGCTAAATCTACAAAGCTATTAAAATATAAAACCTCTCGTAAAACTGAAGGGAAGGATCTATATAGGCGTCAGAGCTTAATTTATCGCCTTGCCGTCATTGCCTATGTTTATTAATCAATTCTGGTCCATAAGACCCTGCAACGACGGAGACGTCTTCCCTGCAGAATGAGTGCTGGGGTGAATATCCTGCACCCCCCTTTACCGGAGAGTCACCTGAATGGACGAGGTGAATATCCTGCACCCCCATTACCGGAGAGTCACCTGACTGGACGAGGTGAATATCCTGCACCCCCCATTACCAGAGAGTCACCTGAATGGGCGAGGTGAATATCCCGTACCCCCCCCCCCCCCCTTTTACCAGAGAGTCTACTGAATGGACGAGGTGAATATCCTGCACCCCCATTACCTGAGAGTCACTGAATGGGCGAGGTGAATATCCTGCACCCCCATTACCGGAGAGTCACCTGAATGGACGAGGTGAATATCCTGCACCCCCCATTACCGGAGAGTCACCTGAATGGGCGAGGTGAATATCCTGCACCCCCATCTTTTATTGGATAGTCACCTGACTAGGTGAGGTGGAATTGGAGGCGATTATTTACACCCCATAATCCTGCGGAGACCTGGGCTGGGACCCGATCACTATGAGGAGTACAGTTGATTCTTCAGATGGTCAATCAGATTTGAACAGTTCCCTACGAAGCGGAGTCGCCTTCGTGCTGAGGACGGGGAAGGCTCCCGATTGTGGCGAGGGCTATTGACACGTCAGATTAATGTACATTGTGAGGATGGCAATTATCACCAATTGAGAATGATCGCTATAGGTCACTCGGCCATAATGTAGCAATCAGGATTAATTGCATTGCTAACGATTGTAGGGTTAGAGCTTCAGTCTCCTCTTGGTGCACGCTCGATCTCATGAGATGCTTCTGTCTTCATAGAAAAGTCTGTTCTTCTGTGATAGAGAAGCTCTTGGTGCTGAGATGGGATCTCCAGATCTTCCTGTGCAAAAACATTCCTACATATTGCACAGAAGCCGTGGGAGGCCGGGGTAGGTGTCCCCGGGAGGTGCTTGGGTAGGTGCCACCAGGGGGGGTGGCGGGGTAGGTGTCCCCGGGAGATGCTTGGGTAGGTGCCCCCCAGGGGGATGGCGGGGTAGGTGTCCCCGGGTGAGGCTTGGGTAGGTGCCACCAGGGGGATGGCGGGGAAGGTGTCACCGGGAGATGCTTGGGTAGGTGCCACAAGGGGGGGGCAGGGGTAGGTGTCCCCGGGAGATGCTTGGGTAGGTGCCACCAGGGGGATGGCGGGGTAGGTGTCCCCGGGAGATGCTTGGGTAGGTGCCACCAGGGGGATGGCGGGGTAGGTGTCCCCGGGAGAGGCGGGGGTAGGTGCCACCAGGGGGATGGCGGGATAGTTTTCCCTGGGGGGGAAGGTTTGTCTGCTGGGGAGGTTAGATATCTGCCCCGGGAACGGGGGGTATGTCCCTCCAGGGGATATACAGTGGGGAAAATAAGTATTTGATACGCTGGCGATTGTATGTTTTATCGTAGGTTCAATTCAACTGTGAGAGAATCTAAAAAAAAAATCCAGAAAATCCCATTGTAGGAATTGCAAGAATTCTGCTCTCACAGTCCTGTTAGTTTTTTCCTACTCTGCACTCATCACCTGTGTTAATTGTACCTGTTGGAACTCATTACATGTATAAAAGACACTTTTTTCCACTCACTCACACTCCAACCTCTCCACCTTGGCCAAGACCAAAGAGCTGTGTAAGGACACCAGGGCAATATTGTAGACCTGCACAAGGCTGGGACAGGGGACAGGATAATAGGCAGCAGCTCGGTGAGAAGGAGACAACTGTTGGTGCAATTATTAGAAGATGGAAGGAACACAAGACGACTGTCATTACTCCCCGGTCGGGGGCTCCAGGCAAGATCTCGTCTTGTGGGGTAAGGAGGATTCTGAGAGAGGTCAGGAATCGGCCCAGAACTATTCGGGAGGAGCTGATCACTGACCTGAAGAGAGCTGGGACCACAGTCTCTGAGATTACTGTTCGTAACACACTGCACCATCATGGAGTAACATCCTGCAGGGCAGGCAAGGTCCCCCTGCTCCCCCAGCACATGTCCACAATGTCCCCCCGCTCCCCCGGCGCATGTCCACAAGGTCCCCTCACGCTCCCCCCCGGCACAATGTCCTTACAAGGGCCCCCCGCTCCCCCGGCACAATGTCCACAAGTCCCCCCCCCGCTCCCCGGGACATGTTCTACAAGATCCCCCCCGCTCCCCCGGCACATGTCCACGCCCATTTTGGACTTCGCCAATGACCATCTTCATTATCCAGAGGAGGCGGGAGAAGGTCACCGGGTCCAGAGAGACCAAAATAGAACTTTTTTGTATTGACTCCAATCGCTGTGGAGGAAGATGGATGGTGAGCACAACCCCAAGATCACCGCCCCATCCGTGAAACAACATACTTTGGGGAGGCATTTCTGAAATGGGCGGGAAAAACCACCTATT
>JAODAL010040428.1:0-36926 GCA_025379985.1 Phyllomedusa bahiana
ACAACCTCCCCAAACTGTACCATAGTCTATACTGCAGAAAATAGTGGCTCACACAGGACCCTGACCCCGCCAAAACTGTACACATAGCTCTATACGTCAGAGAATAGTGCTCAGCACAGGAGCCTGACACCGCCAAACTGTACACATAGCTCTATACTACAGAGAATATTGCTCAGCACAGGAGCCTGACACCGCCAAACTGTACACATAGCTCTATACTACAGAGAATAGTGCTCAGCACAGGAACCTGACACCGCCAAACCGTACACATAGCTCTATACTACAGAGAATAGTGCTCAGCACAGGAGCCTGACACTGCCAAACTGTACACATAGCTCTATACTACAGAGAATAGTGCTCAGCACAGGAGCCTGACACCGCCAAACTGTACACATAGCTCTATACTACAGAGAATAGTGCTCAGCACAGAAGCCTGACACCGCCAAACTGTACACATAGCTCTATACTACAGAGAATAGTGCTCAGCACAGGAACCTGACACCGCCAAACCGTACACATAGCTCTATACTGCAGAGAATAGTGCTCAGCACAGGAGCCTGACACCGCCAAACTGTACACATAGCTCTATACTGCAGAGAATAGTGCTCAGCACAGGAGCCTGACACCGCCAAACTGTACACATAGCTCTATACTACAGAGAATAGTGCTCAGCATAGGAGCCTGACACCGCCAAACTGTACACATAGCTCTATACTACAGAGAATAGTGCTCAGCACAGGAGCCTGACACCGCCAAACTGTACACATAGCTCTATACTACAGAGAATAGTGCTCAGCACAGGAACCTGACACCGCCAAACTGTACACATAGCTCTATACTGCAGAGAATAGTGCTCAGCACAGGAACCTGACACTGCCAAACTGTACACATAGCTCTATACTACAGAGAATAGTGCTCAGCACAGGAGCCTGACACCGCCAAACTGTACACATAGCTCTATACTACAGAGAATAGTGCTCAGCACAGAAGCCTGACACTGCCAAACTGTACACATAGCTCTATACTACAGAGAATAGTGCTCAGCACAGGAGCCTGACACCGCCAAACTGTACACATAGCTCTATACTACAGAGAATAGTGCTCAGCAGGTTTGGGGCTCATGCTGTGTTCCAGGACAGGGATATTCAATGTCCAGTTCAAGTAAAATGATGGTTCAAATCATACTGCCTTCTGGCACTTTTTTAATTTGTGGTACTGTGGTACAAGACAGGGATAGTGAATGGTGTGTGATTTTTTTTCTGTGGCTTTTATAACCTAAGTGTGTTGCCTAAGATGTAGCACGTATCATTTGACTGTTGTGGATGTTAATTCCAGCTTTTCCAGCCCTGTTTGGGTGTAATAATGAAGGTGTTGTTCCTCTCCCATAGACTTTAATGGTCATTGGCGATAATCGGTTATCGACTATCGAAAAATCGTCTAGATAACTGCCGATATCGACTATCGAAACGATGACGATAGTCAACATAATCGCTCATCACTAGTCATTAAGTCTTTCCATCCACTAAAATTATAAGGCCACAGTTAGCATGGACTTAAATCAATAAATAACAAATTATACCAAATCTGGCCACATGTTGGACTGTTACTGCAAACTGCCATACATGTACGAAATTGTGAAATTATGCATATAAGTACACATAATTAATTTTGTCACTGTAATGACTTGGTTTATAAAACTATCATGTTATTTAACTTATATGATGAGCACCATAATAAATAAAAACTGAAATAAAAAGTGATCACAAAGTCATTTAGGGCCCAATGGGGTACTAATGATAACATCAACTGATCCTGCAAAAAACAAATCTACACACAGCTCCATCAATAGAAAAGTAAAAAAGTTAAGTGTTTTCATTGTGTAAAAGCAGTAAAATATAAAAAAGACATTAATTTAGTATAGCTGTAGTTGTATTGACCCACAGAGTAAACTTAAAATATCAACACATCCCACATAAAACACACCCTTACACAGCTCCATATATAAAAAAAAATTTAAAAAAAAAAAAAACAAAAAAAAAATAAAAAAAAAAAAGCTTAAAATACGTATTGTCATAATTTTTAGACATACAGCAAATAAGTTTATTTATATTGCATGGCAAACATTGTCAAAATTTAACCCAAAAACAATGGCAAACAACCCTAAATTAATTTCCTAAAGGTTGTTGTTTCCATAGAGTCACTTATGGATGTGATTGCACAGTACTGAGCTTTGCAAATGCAACATTGCACCCACCAAACATTTAGCAAAATCCCTAATGAAAAATGGCAATTTTCCCTTCTAAGCTTGGCCAAGTGCCCAAACAGCAGTTTATAGTCACAAAATGCCAAAAAGGGCCAAAATTTGGAAGAAATTGTGTTTTTAAATTTTGGGGTTTCTTTTTTCTCCAGCATTCTTTTTTAAAATAAAAAAATCTGCTAAAACTGCATATAAATGTAAAATCTGTTAAACCCACCGTAATTTTTAAATACACCCCTAGCCCCCTTGGATAAATTCCCTTTTGGGGGGTGTATTTTTACATTAGATATTTTTAGAGGTGTTTTTAAAAAGTTCAGCATCTGAAGGTGTCTGCAAACCCTGGAAGGGTCCCAAAAAATTTAAAATATAATGAAAAAAATGAGGACCAAAAAATTTTGTAGATGCCCCCTTTAAATTTTTTAAAAAGCCTGGGGTTTTAATTTTAAAATACATAGTAGGTGCAGAAAATTATTTTTTAAAAAACAACAGATTCGGTTGAATAAACTTGGAGCTTTATTATTTGGTATCATTTACTGTGTTACAGTAAAATAATAGATGAAAATTTAAAATCTCTATTGGTTTTTAAATTTTCTTGAAAAAATAAAAAAAATTGCTGCTAAATATATAGGACTGCTAATGTCTTTAGAAAATATTTATGTCAACATAAAGTAGACATATGGTAAATGTTACTTAACGACTTTTGTGGTATAATCTGTTTTAAAATAAGAGATATTAAAAGTTTGAAAATTGCATATTTTTTAAAAAAATTTCTAGCAAATTTTTGTTTTTATTATATCTCAACACAAAAGATATCAACCTAAATCTACCACTAAAAATTTTCCATATTCCCCTTGGAAAAGAAACCAAAAACCCAAATTTTATTCCCAAAAGGGGGTTGAAAATTTTTGAAGTTTTTAAAGAAATGGGTTTGGTTTTTAAAACGGGGTTTCAAAAGAGTTTGCCCCACAGAGTTTGCTCTTCACAGCTGACTCCCACTTTTTGTTCAGGCTATGGGTGTTTCTATTGAAGTCATACTAAGATTTCAGCTCTGCTATTTCCTACAAACCCTTTTTGGGGGACTTTGGGTGATGGAGGGAAATTTAAACACAAGGCAAAAACGGCTCCCAAAAGTCCCCCAAGGTTTTAAATTTTTTTCCAGAAAGGGAAAGACAAGCAAGTTCCTGCACTGCTCATAAGACACAACAGGGAGGGATGTTGGTAGCTAGAGGAATCTGTGTAAACAAGCAGGAGATAAAAACTGTTCTAGCTCTGAAACGAAGCATAACCAGAAAAACCCAAAATATTTTTGGGGGAAATTTGGGTTTTTTATATTTGTCTAATTTCCCAAAAGCTTTTTAAATTGTGGTAAAGTCCAAAACATTTTTGGGCCCCTTTAAACCCCCCTTAAGGACCCCGGCGTTTTTTGTTTTTGAAAATGTAAAAATTTTTCCCTCCACGCCTTCCTAGAGCCATAAAACCTTTTTTTTTTTTTTCCCCCTACATAAGACATTTTGGGGGCCTTTTAAATATTTTGCGGGAAAAAGATGTTACTTTTCTAACCCGTTTTTTCTTTTAAAAACTAAAAGAATAAACAAAAACCAAAAAAAAAATTCCAAATTGGACAAATTGGGGAAAAAAAAAACAAATTTTCCCCAAATGTTTCCGGGGGTTTTTGGCTTTTATGGTTGGTTCAATTTTTGGTCAAACAATGTGTTTCTGTATTACTACAGGTTGAAAGGGGCACCCGGGCAATACCAAACATGAAAGGTTTTTCCTTTATTTTTTTGGTACCGTAAAAAAATTCCCAAAATTAATTTTTCTATTTTTGAAATTTGCCCCCGGGCGGGGGCCCATTTTGTGCGACCTTTTAAACTTTTTTTGAAACAAATTTCCCTACGGGACGTCGGGTAAAGGGGTTTTGTTTTTTTTGGGCAGGGCCTAAGGTGTATTTTTTATCGTTTAGAAATTTTTGGAAAATGCAATGAAAAACTTTTTTTGATCACTTTTATTTTCCCTTTTTTAAGTAAACCTTTTAAAAATGACCAAAAAAAAAATTATTTTTAAAATGGGGTTTAGAAAATTTTTTCTCTTCCCCCGGGGGGGGTTCAGCAAAACCTGGATAAAAGGATGTTAAAATTTTTTTTAAAACGGTTTGGGCCCAATTTAAAGGGCAAATAAATAATTTAACTTTTTTTATTATTTTATTGTTTTTATTTGAAAAAAATTGGGGAAAAAGGAGGGTGATTTAAACTTTTAATATTTTTTTTTTTTGTACTGTAAAACTTTATTTTTTTTTTTTCTTTAACATTGAGGCCACCTATGGTGCTTGCCCAAATGTGTCGCGATTGTCAAATTAAAAGTCTAATTCAAATTTCATTGGGAATGCATTAACGGGGGCCCAAAATGGTGGTTTTCCCCCCCTTTTCCCGTCTGGGGACAGAAGTGGGGGAAACCAGGAAAAATGGAAATTGGGGGGAACCTTTCCCCAAAACCTTCCGCTGCCATGTCCGTGGGCGGATCCCCTGCAGCATCTGCAGCGGGGCCCCCCCCCATCAGCCCCCAAGATCGGGGGCGGAGCACCGATCTTAAATTTATTCAGAAAGCCGCGGCCCTCTTTTCCGCGGTTTTCCCGACGATTTTAAAAAGCGCGGGCGGGCGACGCTGCCCCTTTGCGCGAATGGCCGGGTGTTAGCGGCGATTAGGGGTCGTCAACACCCCGCGGCTTGCGGGGGGGTTTCCGGAGCGGGTCCCCCTGCAAAACTCCTTATGGACCCTGGGACATACTCATACGTCCAGGGTCCTTAAGGGGTTAAAGGATTAAGTATACCCTTAAAGATGTATTATTATTATTATTATTATTATTAGGTAGTAGTAGTAGTAGTAGTAGTAGAAGTAGTAGTAGTAGCATTATTATTATGCAGAGGCTTTATGTACTAGTGTAAAGACATGTTCCCTGTTACTCCTCAAATTGATTTTCCCTTTAAAGACATTTATCACCTATCCACCTATTGTTAGGAATAGTTAACGTGTGACTGGCTGTTCACTTGTATTGTCCAACCTTTCCTTTCTGGCACTTGGTCTTTTTGAATCCTGCTTGGAACAGATTTTTGACCTGTCTTTATATCAGTAAGTATGTCCTTTTTTCCGTCATTCTATTTAAAGTCTATGGAAATGCTGAAGATATTTGACTTCAGTGAGCCAATAGGAGATGAAAGTAAGAATGGGCACAGGTAACTGTTTTCTTCATATACCCCATAGTATAAACACTCAGTTATGAATACATCAAAATGGTGCACAAACGATATGGCTTAATACCTAATAATATGGCGACATCAATATAAGTTTTAAAAAGTTATAATTATCTGAATAAAGAAGAATGAAAAAAATAATATCTGTCAAGAAAAATTGTGCATCCCTTAAAATGTCTTAATAAGAGAAAAAGTAAGGATTATGCAGTATAAGAGTATACATCCTGTATAGCTTTTTTCCTGTCACAATTATTTATCTAGCATATACAATACAGGACTGCTGCCTCAGCTTTTTGTTTCTGGTACATTCCCTACAACTAATGACACTAATGACTACAGAGGTGGCTGCCCTTAAAGTCTACGTCAGATGACTGATAGACAGTACACAGTTGTTAAAAAAGTCAGCAGAAAATGGACAGTATAATGGCAGATAGATTTAGCATAAATATAATAAATAAAATGTAGCTTTCTGGGAAGAGGTGACAATTTAAATGTATTTTTCAAAATATGGCTAGAAATCTAAAACTTTTTAATCCAATTATAGTTAAAATTATTTTTGAATACAGGATATGAATAATATATTAATAAAGTACAAAATGTGATCACATGCATTGGTGATATATGTGTGTAAAAATATATTCACTTTAATTTCCTAGTCCCTGTTCAGAAAGAATAAAATGATCTCTTACACCTTGCAACTTCACCTATTAGACACTGCAAATCAGAATTTGAACATGAAATTTAATGACTACTCTTTTTACCATTAATGCCTGTTTCACTATCTATAATTGAGGTAACAGACATTGCTCAACTGTCTCAGCAGATATACCATGCATTAGACTTCTCTTTTTCTTTTTACACTTATTAAATGATAACACTAACATTTTTACACATAGGGCATAACAGGTGACTAACTGAAGCACACTAGATTCTACTTAAATTCCTATTTCTAGTAAACTGAAATAAAATTATATAGCAAATATTATTTCATATCTCATGGGAGATTCATTTGTTTGGCTTTAAAAAAAAAACAGTCATCAAAAACTTTAACTTCATCTTTACCAATGTAATAATTCAAACACAAGATTTGCGAGTAGAGATTTAAAATATCACAATTACTTGGGAATAGGACCCATACATATCCAATGAATTTTAGTCCCAGCTGCCAGTAGAGTGCAGCCCAAGTATGCTCATTTGGGATACCAAACGGCAGACTTCATTAATCAGTGCTTTGATGCATGTCCTTTGACACATCATAAAACATTTGTTAAGAAAGTCATATGCCCTATTTTAAACAGGGAATTTCACCCAGAATGAAGAGATGAAGCAGAAGTTTAGCCTTACTGTGATATCACAACTTTTCATGCTATCTGTTCTTAGATTACAACAAAGCAACTGAAAAGCAGTGAAAAAGTTGAAATAACTTGGGATGATATCATGGTGCATCATCTGTTAAATTTATGTTTGCTACATCTATATGTTGCCCTAATTAAGTAGTAAATACCCCTATGAACTATTGAACTATTTTATTTAAGCTGTTCTTACCCAGCCCTATCAGCTTTTTTACCTTTCATGTCTGTACAAAGGTAAAATAAAACTAGACTTTTGGAGATTTTTAAATATTGCTGGGAATTAAGTAATACTTAAAAACCTTTCTCCTGCAATGTCTGTGATCTGTTTCCCCATGTCTGTTATTTTTAAATATTCCCATAGATGTCATATTTGTAATCCAACACCAGCTGCATGCAATGCAATGTCTCTGACAACTAAAAACATCGGTCTTGCTGTGATAATCATATGTGTAAATTCAAGGAATACAACTTTTCCTCTACTACATGGCCTCTGATCGTTTTGCTACATTTGTAGGGGTAGAATTTTGTTTTCTAAATTATGTTTAAGGTTCTTCTAAGGATCTATCATTGTGTAATTACATGAATATTGATGTGGAAATTATAAGTTTTTGATAAAGTATGAACACAAAACAATTGTACCTATAGCTCCAGCAGTAATATACAATGCCTTTCTGTGAGGTACAGTGGGAAGTTTCTAAATCTTTCAGAATTTCCATATTTCTGCTTAAATTTTATAAAAAACTACATCAAACTTTCATACAAGTCCTAAGAATAGATAAAGAGAATCAAAACAAACAAATGGGTCGAAAATATAAGCAGTCCCCGAGTTCAGAACCTCTAAGGGTATGTTGACACGGGCTAATTTCGGCGTGCATTTCGGCACGTATTTGCGCTCTAATATGGGCGAGTGTAACGGACTTGGTAGTGGATCCGCTGGATCTGATGGTGTAAGCCACACCAGGAAGCGGAATCTAAGTAGGTCCCGGTTTTCACCAGAGCCCGCTGCAAAGCGGGATGGACTTGCTGCGGCAGGAGTCTACCAGGTCGTTATCCCTGATGTGACTTGCTTGCGATGGCGGCCAAGGGTGAGCTTGGTACAGAATCGTGAGGCGTAGGCGTAGTCGGGGACAGGCGGCAAGGTCGGGGCAGGCGGCAAAGGTTCAGAGTCGATAAACGTAGGCAGAGGTCAGAATACACGGCAAGACGGTAGATACACAGGAACGCTTTCTCTAGGGCACAGAGGCAACAAAGATCCAGCAGGGAAGTGACATGGATCCCAAAACTATATAGAGACAGCGCCCGGCAATTAACCAATTACCGGCGCACTGTCCCCTTAAATTTACATGAATGAGATGTTAGATTCTGGCTCCCAGGATCTTTCCTCGGGTCCAAAGACCCTCCAATCCACGAGGAAGAAACGCTTCCCTCTGACCGTCTTCATAGCCAAGATGTCCTTTACTTCAAAGATGTCAGCGGATTCGGCTCCCGGGGAAGGCGTTACATTCTTCTGAGAGAACCGGTTTAGAACCAGAGGCTTAAGGAGGGAGACATGGAATGAGTTTTGGATCTGGAGAGATGGAGGTAAACAGAGCTTGTACGTCACCGGATTCAGCTGCCGAAGTACCTTGAAGGGTCCGAGGAAGCGAGGGCCCAATTTAAGACTGGGAACCTTCAGGCGCACATACCTCGAGGAGAGCCAAACTTGGTCCCCTGGGAGGAACGTCAGGGCAGGTCTTCTCCTTTTGTCTGCCTGAGTCTTCATACGGGCAGAGGCCCGAAGTAGGGAACGTCGAGTCTCTTGCCAGATGGCCTTGATATCCCGAACTTGGTAATTGACCGCGGGTACGTCCGAATCAGTGGGCAGGAGAAGGGGGGGGGTGCCGCTGGCGGCCATAGACTACAAAGAATGGGGAGACGCCGGCTGCATCCGAGTCACGATGGTTATAAGAAAATTCGGCCCAAGGGAGCAGCTCGGCCCAGTCGTCCTGACGTCCGGATACAAAATGACGCAGATATTCTCCCAGGACCTGGTTCACCCTCTCCACCTGCCCATTGGACTGAGGGTGATAGGCCGATGAAAAGTCCAACTTGACTTGCAGACGGGAGCATAGTGCACGCCAAAATCGGGAAACAAATTGAACACCACGATCGGAGACAATGTGTGAAGGTAATCCATGTAGCCGGAAAATATGCCGGAAGAAATGACCAGCCAATTGTGGGGCAGACGGCAGACCGGGAAGAGGTACAAAGTGGGACATCTTTGAGAACCGGTCCGTAACCACCCAGATGACAGAATTCCCAGAGGAAACCGGTAGGTCCGTGATGAAATCCATGGCTATGTGCGTCCAAGGGATTTCCGGCATGGACAGTGGATGCAAGGGACCTGCGGGCCTGTGGCGTGGGACCTTGTTCTGAGTACATGTGACACAGGCGAGGGTGAAGTCCTTGACATCTTGTGCCAGAGTCGACCACCAGTAGTGCTGTGAGATCAAAGCGTAGGACTTCCAAGCTCCATGATGGCCAGCCAAGAAGGAGCTATGTTCCCACTCCAGAATCTTTTTCCTGAGTGCCGGTGGCACATAAGTCTTGCCCGTAGGAACGTTTTGGAGATCTGCGGGAGCCACGCGAACCAACCGTTCGGGAGAGATGATGTGCTGTGACACGGTTTCTTCACTGACCAAGTCCGAGGCGCGGGAGAGAGCATCAGCCTTGACGTTTTTCTCCGCAGGTCGGAAATGAATGTGAAAGTTGAAACGTGAGAAAAAGAGGGACCACCGGGCTTGGCGAGGGTTTAAACGCTGGGCCGTCTGAAGATGCAGCAAATTCTTGTGGTCCGTAAAGATGTCGATTGGATGACGAGCCCCCTCCAACAGATGTTGCCCCTCCTCCAGGGCTAACTTGATAGCCAAAAGTTCTCGGTCCCCAATGGCATAGTTCCACTCAGCCGGCGAAAATGTCTTTGAGAAGAACCCACATGTGAGAAACTTGCCTTTGGGGCTCTTCTGTGTGAGGACCGCCGCTGCCCCCACAGAAGAGGCATCCACCTCCAAGGAGAACGGCTTCTCCGGATCAGGCCGGACCAAGACAGGTGCAGTGGAGAAGGCAGTCTTTAGATCAATAAACGCCTTCTCAGCCTCCGGAGGCCAACATCTCGGGTTCGCATTCTTCCTAGTGAGGGCCACGATAGGAGCCACCAAGGTGGAGAAGTGGGGAATAAATTGCCGGTAATAGTTTGCGAAGCCCAGGAAGCGTTGTATCGCCCGAAGGCCAACAGGACGAGGCCATTGTAGCACAGCAGAGAGTTTTGCTGGGTCCATCTTCAGGCCCTTAGCCGAGACTATGTACCCGAGGAAAGGTAGGCTGGTCTGATGGAATAAGCATTTCTCCAGCTTGGCGTACAGTCTGTTGCTTCGCAGACGTCGTAGAACCTGGCACACTTGTGTCCAATGAGTCTGAAGATCAGGGGAGAAAATCAGGATCTCATTGAGGTACACGATGACACAGGTGTACAAGAGATCCCGGAAGACATCGTTGATGAATTCTTAGAACACAGCTGGAGCGTTACAGAGCCCAAAGGGCATCACGAGATACTTGAAATGTCCATCTCGGGTATTAAAAGCCGTCTTCCACTCGTCCCCCTCCCTAATTCTGATGAGGTTATAGTCTTTTCGCAGATCCAACATGGAGAACACCTTTGCCTCCTTGAGGCGATCAAAAAGTTCAGAGCTCAGTGGGAGAGGGTAGCGGTTTTTCACGGTGATTTTATTTAGTCCCCTGTAGTCGATACAAGGACGGAGGGAACCATCCTTCTTCTGCACAAAGAAAAACCCGGCTCCGGCTGGGGAAGAGGATTTACAGATAAACCCCTTCAGCAAGTTCTCCTGTATGTAGGCCGACATGGCCTGAGTCTCCGGCACGGATAGCGGATAGACCCTACCCCGGGGAGGACTGGTTCCAGGGAGGAGGTCAATAGGGCAGTCGTAGGGCCGATGGGGTGGCAGCGTATCGGCCTCTTTCTCGGAGAATACGTCCCCAAAGTCCTGGTACTCTACCGGTACGCCTGGCAACGGCTTGACAAGCAGATGAGGAGAAGTGGTAGGCACCGGGCGTGGTACCTCCAAGCAACGGTTCTGGCATTCCAATCCCCAACGTAGGGCCTCGTCTGTCTTCCAATCGAGCGTAGGGGCGTGACGTTGCAGCCAGGGAAGCCCCAAGAGGATCGCCGAGGAAGCACGAGACAGAATGTGGAACCTGATCTTCTCCTTATGTAGAGCCTCCACACGGAGTGTCACCGGCTGGGTTATGTACTGGATGGAGTCAGTGAGGAGCTCCCCACTGACCGAAGAAATAAGCAGTGGTTTCTCCAGACGAACTACTGGTACGCGGTATCGGGTTACCAAGGAGGCATGGATGAAGTTCCCGGCAGACCCAGACTCCAGAAAGGCCGAACTCCGGAACGAAAGACTAGCATCAGATGTCACCTCCACTGGCATCATCAAACGTGGAAAGGAGGAAACTCCACCTAGGGACGCCTCTCCTACACCACCAAGGAGTGAGCGTTTCCCGGACACTGCGGACTTAGAGGGCAGCTTCTGCGAAAATGGTCCGGACTGGCGCAATAGAGACATAGATTCTCTGCTCGACGGCGGCTCAGCTCCTGCTCCGATAAATGGGCCCGGTCCACTTGCATGGGTTCCACATCGGAGGCTTGAGGGGGTGACAAAGGAGAACGCTGGAAAACCGGAGCCAGGCGAAACAGCCGACGGGGGCGTGCAGAGTCTCTCTCTTGGCGGAGCTCTTCCTTACATCGATGCGGGTGGCCAGGTGAATTAATTCGCTCAGGGTGTACGGGAGGTCTCTTGCTGCCAAAGTGTCTTTTACCCTGCTGGACAGACCCTTTTTGAAAGTGGCGCAGAGGGCGGCATCATTCCAAGTGAGCTCCGAAGCCAGGGTACGGAATTGGACCGCATAGTCTCCCACAGACGAGTCACCCTGACGAAGGCTCAAGAGGAAGTCTCAGCAGAGGAAGCACGCGCCGGCTCCTCGAAGACGGTGCGGAATTCCTGGAGGAAGGTCTGTAGATCCGCAGTCACAGGGTCGTTCCTGTCCCAGAGAGGAGTTGCCCAAGCCAGGGCCTTCCCGGATAGTAGACTCACCAAGAAGGCCACCTTAGACCTCTCCGAGGGAAACTGATCCGCCATCAGTTCCACGTGCATAGAGCACTGGGTAATAAAACCCCGGCAGAGCTTGGGATCCCCGGCAAAGCTGGAGGGTAAAGGAAGCCGAAGCTTGGGTCCCACGGTAGCCAATGGAACAGCTGATGTAGACGGAGCCACGGACGGAGACGGAGACTGTTGCTGGGATGCAAGGAGCTGACGCATCATGGCGGAGAGCTGGCCCAACTGCTGTGCCTGTTGCGCGATTTGCTGCGATTGCTGGGCAACAATCGTCGTAAGATCAGCGATGCTTGGCAGAGGCACCTTGGCGGGATCCATGGCTGGATCTTACTGTAACGGACTTGGTAGTGGATCCGCTGGACCACCGCAAGCGATGGTGTAAGCCACGCCAGGAAGCGGAATCTAAGTAGGTCCCGGTTTTCACCAGAGCCCGCCGCAAAGCGGGATGGACTTGCTGCGGCGGGAGTCTACCAGGTCGCTACCCCTGACGTGACTTGCTTGCGATGGCGGCCAAGGGTGAGCGTGGTACAGAATCGTGAGACGTAGGCGTAGTCGGGGACAGGCGGCAAGGTCGGGGCAGGCGGCAAAGGTTCAGAGTCGATAAACGTAGGCAGAGGTCAGAATACACGGCAAGACGGTAGATACACAGGAACGCTTTCTCTAGGGCACGGAGGCAACAAAGATCCAGCAGGGAAGTGACATGGATCCCAAAACTATATAGGGACAGCACCCGGCAATTAACCAATTACTGGCGCACTGTCCCTTTAAATTTACATGAACGAGCGCGCGCGTGCGCGCTTTCCAGCCGGTGGGGGACGAGAGCCGAGCAGGAGCGAGGTCAGGTGAGTAAATGGGACGGATGCTACCACGGCCAGCAATGCGGCCCGCGGCGCCACCCGTCCCCACCGGGGACCCACCGAGAGGGACACGGGCGCGACCCATTACAGCGAGATGTGCATCGAAATTACAGTAATCTATAGTTCTCATAGAGAACTATGGATTATGCCTCCTCTCTCCGCTCGTACAATACGATCATTTGTACGCGTAAGAAGATAAGTGACATGTCAATTACTTGCAGCGAATACGCGCCGTGAGTAATGTCTGTCAATGGGGCCGGTGGGCCCTTCACAGGCTCTGTCTTCCTCTACTCATTTGATTACTGTAGAGGAGGAGCAAGCACTGTCTATGAGTTGCTCGCAGATGCCTCAGATTTAGTGTGCGGAACAGATGGAGGACAGGGCATGTGGTACAGTCGCTGCCTGCATCTTAACTTTACTTGGAACAGGGAAAGGAAGGTGGCATAAACAAGCCAGTGCAGTACCCACACATACCACACCAAGTTATAGGTGATGACACAGGGGGCCACCACTCAAGTACTGTATAAGTGTCTACCATTAACCCCTTGTAGGCAGCCTCCGACAGGAGCTTGAGGCAACAGGCTGTGACACAAAGAGGAGGACATGGGACTGCTGTGGAGGAGACACCTTGCATAGCGTCAGGAAGGCTCCTCTCCAAGAACGGAACTGCCTCTGTATCAGAATTATGCCCATTTTACTCTTCCTTCTAGATATGCCGCTTTCATAAACCAGCACACTTACCTGGGCACCACATACATGGACAAAGTCAAAGGCGCTGTAAAGACTTTTATGAAGCTCAGACCTCGGACCCTGACTGCAGAGGCAACAGGTACATGCTAGTCACTCTGAAGGAGCTTCGTTATGGGATCAAAGCCAGATAAGAGTTATATTACTTGTAATGTACTTATTCTGACTTACATACAGATTCAACTTAAGAACAAACCTAAGGTTCCTATCTTTTTCGTAATCTGGGAACTGCCGAGTTAAAAATGAGATTTGGTAACTTGGTAATTTATTTATTGAGGAAAATAATCCATGATAACGTACCTGTGGGTGGCAAAATATGTGACCTGTTAGGATTAGCAGAATATTTAGAGGTTAAATTAGAGTTAGGTGTTTTCAATGAATGGGATCAAAACCAGATATGAGTGGGTGACCTGTTTATTTAAAAACAGGGCTCTACTAAGGTCTGATCTTCACAACACATTTGTGGAAGTGTATCAGACACTAACAAAGGAGGTTTCTGAGCTTCTCAGAAGAAAATCTGTTGATTATAAGGCTGGAAAATGTAAAAAAAAAATAAAAAATAAAGCTATTTCTAAAGAGTTTGGACTCCACCAATTCACAGTCAGATTGTGTACATATTGGTGAAATTCAAGGTCATTATTAACCTTCCCAGGAGCGGATGATCAACAAAGATCATGCAAAGTGTAAGGTGTATAATAGCCTACGAGGTCACAAAAGAACACAAGGTAACCTTTAACCGACAAAAAGCCTTTCCCACACTAGCTAGGGTTTATGTTCATGAGTCCACCATCAGATTACATTGAAAAACATTAGATAGGCAGGCAATAAATACCAGCAGATATAGAGAAATTCCCAAACCATAATTTAACTCACACAAAAATGGAGTGCTGACTCAAAATACTTATTAAAAATTCGAAATGTTTATTAAGACACTGTACTGGGTTGGTGGAATCACTGGACCACTGCAGGTGATGATAGTTAAGCCACGCCAGGGAGCGGAATCTAAGTAGTCCCCGGTATTCACCAGAGCCCGCCGCAAAGCGGGATGGACTTGCTGCGGTGTGAGGCTACCAGGTCACTACCCCTGACGTGACTTGCTTGTGATGGCGGCCGGGGTAATGCGTGGTACAGAATCGTAATCCAGAGACGTAGTCGGGGACAGGCAGGAGGTCAGGACGGGCGGCAGAGGTTCGTGGTCAGAGACGGGCAGGCGGTCAGGACAGGCGGAAAACAGGCAAGGTCAGGAAACGTAGCGGAACGGACTGGTACACGGGTGACCAAATGGAACTCCAACACTTTCTAAAGACACTGAACGCACACCAACAATCTGGCAGAGTGCAGGGGGTGTGTACAATACATAGGACCAGCGGCCGGCAATTGACAAATTACCGGCGCGCTGGCCCTTTAAATCCAGACCAGCCGTCGCGCGCGCCCTAAGCAGTGGGTAGGTGCGCGGCGGCTAGCACAGGCAGGAGCAGGGAGCACAGGAGCGTGGACGGGTAAGTAGACTGGCGCCGGAGCTTGGGCAGCAGGGGAATGGTCGCGGGCGGCCGTGGCACCCGCGCCGGACCCCATGTGGGCAGGGGGTGGCTGCAGGGGGCGAAGGCACCCGCGCCAGTCCCCATGACAGACACATTAAAATTCATACAAGTGATTTCATCCAGTAACAGATCACAATGAGGCATTCTGCATCAATGAGTATATGCAGAATATTAATTTATATAATAACCAATATATAATAACCAAACATCCCTCATACATCATTATTGTAGGGTGAATAACAACAGGTATATTAAATAGTATAAACCACATCACACAAGTTACCTATGTAGATATAAATTGTAAAGTGATGCGGAATATGTTGGCGCTATATAAAGATTATTATTATTATTATTATTATTATTATTATTATTATTATAATTATTATTATTATTATTCTATAACTGCCCACAGTGGAATAGTGCCACGCAGCTAAAATAATGAAATAGTGTGTATGGCAAGATTGCAAGGAAAAAACTGCTGCTATCCAAAAATACATTGCTGTCCATCTGCAGTTTGCTAACAATCACCTGGGAAAGCCAGAAGGCTATTGGAACAATCTGATGTGGAGACATAAGACCAAAATAAAGCTTTTTTGCTTAAGTGATATGTGTTATATACGGTGAATAGAAACACTGCATTCCAGCATAAAACATCTTACCATCTGTGAAGTATCACGGTTTGGGCCTGTTTTACTGCATCTGGTTCAGGAGGTATTGCCATCATTGATTGAGCAATGAATTCTGATGTCACAAGGATAGGTGGTGGATCACCGCGGAAGCTGAAAGTAGGGAATTTCAGTAGGGAATTTCATATCCTAGGCTTTCTCATGCCCGTTACTGGTCCATTTGGAGTCAAATACAGTGTGTGTTTTTTTACACCCATATATACATCTAAATTTCATCTGTTCATTTCTGGAGCACATTTACTATCCAAGGGTTAATTAAGCCTGTTAGTGGTTTTATATGTAGTAAAATACAGAGTGTTTTTCACCCCCATATACGACTAAATTTCATCTGGTCATTTCTGGAGTGCATTTATTATCCAAAAGTTAATAAAGCCTGTTGTTAGTGGGTGTATTTGTAGTAAAATACAGCGTGTTTTTCACCCCCATATACGACTAAATTTCTTCTGGTCATTTCTGGAGTGAATTTAATATCCAAGCGTTAGTTAAGCCGCCTGTTAGTGATTTTATATGGAGTAAAATACAGCGTGTTTTTCACCCCCATTATACGACTAAATTTCTTCTGGTCATTTCTGGAGCACATTTAATATGCAAGGGTTAATAAAGCCTGTTGTTAGTGGGTGTATTTGTAGTAAAATACAGCGAGAGTTTTTCCACTACCCCATATACGACAAAATTTTCTATCTAAACTGGTCATTCTCTGGAATGCATTTAATAATCCATGGTATAGTTAAATGCCCTGTTGTTTCAGTGATTTATACTGGATGTAAAAAATTTCTTTTAAGCCCCCGAGTGTTTCATCCCCATTATACGACTAAATTTCTTCTGGTCATTTTTGGAGCACATTTGATATCCAAGCAGAATAATAAAGCCTGTTGTTAGAGGTTGTAATTGTAGTAAAATACAGCGTGTTTTTTCACCACCACCATATACGACTAACTTTTCTTCAGGTCTTTTACTGTGCAAAGACATCTTATAATATACCAGGAGTTAGTTAAGCCTGTGTAAGTGGGTGTAATTATGTAGTAAAAACTACCAGAGTGTTTTTCCATCCCCATATATGACTAAAAATTTTTCTGGTCCATTTCTGGAGCGCATTTAATATCCAGAGGGGTTTAATTAAGCCTGTTGTTAGGGTGTGTATTTTGTAATAAAAAACAGGCTGCTTTTTCACTCCCCAAATACTACTAAATTTCTTCTGGTCATTTCTGGAGCGCCAATATTTATATCCAAGAGGTTAATAAAGCCTGTTGTTAGTGGGTGTATTTGGTAGTAAAATACAGCGCTGTTTTTCACCCCCATATAACGACTAAATTTCTTCTGGTTATTTTTCTGGAATGCATTTAATATCCATTGGTTAAGTTTTAAGCTGTTGTTAAGTAGATTTTAAATGGAGTAAAAATGGCGTGTTTTTCACAGGCCCCATTATACTACAAAATTTTCTTCTGGTCATTATTCTGGAGTCACATTTTGATCTATCCAACTTGTTAATAAAGCCATTTTATGGGTGTTTTGTAGGTAACATTAACAGCGTGTTTTTTCACCCCCATATAAGACTAAATACATCTTGTCATTTCTGGAATGCATATTAAATAAATATCCAGAGTTTTAGTTAACCTGTTTTTCATGGTGTATTTGTAGTAAGATACATGAGTTGTATTTTCAATCCCCATAAAGACTAAATTTCTATCGGTCATTTCGGGAGCGCATTTAATATCCAATGGGTTAGTTTTAAGCAAGATTGTTAGTGGGTGTTATTAGTAGTAAAATACAGAGTGATTTTCAACCCCCATATCACGACTAAATTACTTCCTGGTCATTTCTGCGCGAGCCCATTTAATCTCAAAGAGCGACTTAGTTAAGCCTGTGTGTTCGTGGGTGTATTTTGTAGAAAAATACCGAGTGTTTTTCACCCCCATGACACGACTAAAAATTCTTCTGGTCATTTCTGGATGCGCATTTAAAAACCAGGGTTAAAAACCCTGTTGTTATTGGGTAATTTTAGTAAAATACAGAGTGTTTTTTCACCCCCATGGTACGACAAAATTCTCTGGTCAGTTCAGGAGCGCATTAAAATATCCAATGGTTAATTAACCCTGTTGTTAGTGGTGGTAAATTTGGAGTGAAATACAGGGGTATGCGTATTTATTAGTGCCCCATATATGCCCTCAATTACACTGGTTTTTTTCTGTATGGCTATTTAATATTCAACGGGTTAATTCTCTCTCTTGTTTGTGGGATAATTGATGGAGTGAAATACAGGGTGTAGACATATTTCTCTTGCGCACATACATGCGCCGTAACACCCTCAACATCAGACCGGTGGGGGATTTTAATCTGTGCCAGAGTTAATTTATTCACTTTTTTGTAGATAATTCTGTGTCCAAATTCAGTGTTTTGTGTACTTTCACGCCCTACAAAACATCTCAAATCCAGTCTCCTTGAAATTGCTTATTTGTGGCAAACAGTTATTTTTTTTCTTTTATTGTGGTGATTCAGCTAAATGCAGATACAGTAGAGTCCCCCCCAAAAGAGTTGGAAGGGTGTCATCAGTAATTTTAGCAATGAAACCAATCAATTTTGCCATTCATTTGGATCTTTCCCAGTCCCCCGCTTTCAGAAACAGGAGTTAACCCAAAAATAAGAAAATGGAATATTTGCCTACGACTAAATTTCTTCTGTCATTTCTGGATTCGCATTTTAATATGCCAAGTGGTTAATTAAGCCTGTTGTTAGTGGTTAATTGGAGTGAAGATACAGGTTATGCGTATTTAATTTAGCCCATTATATCCTCAATTTCATCTGTTTTTTTCTGTAGCTATTAAAATATTCAAGGGTTAATTTCTCCTCTGTTGTTGTGGGATAATTTGGAGTGAAGATAACAGAGTGTGCAATATTGTTTTCTGCCACATAACATGCCATGAAATCCATCAACTTCAGACCGTAGGGGGTAATTATCAATCTGTGGGCCAAGGAGTTAATATTATTCACATTTTAGTAGATAATACTGTGTCAAAATATCCAGTGTTTGTGTATTTCAGACCCTACAAACATCTGCAAAACCAGTCTCGTCTGGGATATTGCTATTTGTGCAAACAGTTATTTTATTTACTTTTATTGTGGTGATGTCCCGCTAAATGCTGATACAAGTAGAGCCCCCCCAAAAGAGTGAAGGGTTTTCCTCAAGTAAATTTTTGCATTGAATACCAAAGCAATTTGCGCCCATTAATTTGATCTTTCAAATTCCGCTTTCAAGAAACAGAGTTGAACGCTCAAAATAAGTAAAATGGAATATTAGCATGTGTTCTGTAGTTTCGTAAGCACGTCCACAGATTAAAAAGAAGGGGAAACCAACATGAGTCGCAATGCAATAGAGTGGTGGAGGGATGGAAACAGCAATAGAACACCACGAAGTGGTCGACTGAGAGAGCGCTCAGTTAGTCAGCAGCCTGAGGAGACTTGATGGTGAAGTTGCATCAGCATCAGAAGTGCTACGTAAGGCCCAAAGGTAGAGCGCGAAAGAGTGGGGATGTGGTGGCAGTAACAGTCCCCTCGTTAGAAGATTTGTGTGTGGTAGAAGGAGCAGCAAGGCCGCAATTAGTGGAATCAGCGCTGGCAGCATCAGAATAGTCTGAAGGGCAGGGATAGCCAAAGAAATCCAGGGTTTATTCGGGATCTGCATCAGGTGCTGCTGCTCTGTGTGGTAACAAAATAACTAGGAGTGAAGAAAGCTGCTCATCTGACAACTAGAGGTCCAGACACAGGGCAGTTTGCTGCTAATGAGATGGTACTGCCCGCTCGTACCCCCCCATCCCCTCCACAGCAGATCCGTGGCAGTTGACATGAGCATTGATGAACCCACCCAGTCAGACGCTTTATATAGAGGATGGACCATAGTGCAGATAGGCAGCGGCCCGAACTGACTACAAAGGAATGTCTCTATATGAAGTTGAGTATTATCCACTGTCTTGGCAGGTGAAAAAATGCCCGCCAGTTTTGGGACCCGATAAGGGGACAATTCAACTGTCACTGAGACCATACTCTGAAGGGGACTTCCTGCCTCCCAACTCCACTCGTAACTGCACAGTGTGTTCTGGGTCCATCTTCCACGTCTTCACTTATCCTCTCCAGCTGATCCTGCTCCTCATCCTGTCACCTGAATAAAAAAAAACACAAATGTCGCCAGACACTGCTTGTGCTCAATGTCTCTTCCTCCTCCAGTTCAGAGTCCCCCCACTGGACTACAAGGGGCCGGAGATTAGTCGCCATGTCTCCAGTCCCCTGACCAGACAGATTTTGCAGCTGTGTTTCCAGGGAACCAGAAGCAGTGGAATACGTTATCATCCTATAGCTCCTGGCGACTGGACAAATAACGTGTCCTCCACAAAGGTTGCCTGAGAAAAAGCGCAAGGTGTCACAAATGAGCTGCCACTGGTCTGACAATCAAATTACACAGGGTAATACTCCTATCATCTCTATTGATCATCCAAAAAACAGTTAATGGACCTTTCTCTGTTCATCAATTTCCCCTGTTTCATACAATTTCCCCTGTTCATTCAATATGTCCACCCTGTTAATATATTCTATTGGCTGTTCATCAATTTGCCCTCATGTTTCATCAATTTCCCCCTGTTAATATAAATGATTTCCTGTACATCAATTAGCCCGCCCGTTCGATGAAATTTCGCCCCATATAAATAATTTATTTCATGTTCATACAATTTGCCCTGTTCATCAATTATCTTTATTTCTTCTGTTTTATAGTTTTCTCTTGCTCTGTTTCTGTGTTAGCTCAAGGAGGTGTGCTCTGCGTGTAAGAAATTGGCATAAGTGAATGCAAAGTGTTTCCTACGGCCCAGTTCTTCTGAAATGGTGCTGAGTCCACCACTTGAAAGGGAGGGCCTGCAGTACCACCAACTTGGACAAAGGAGCACGTTCAGCATTCTGCACTAGTTATGGCTAGGAAATGGCTAGACAGCATACTGCTGTCTCTTAGCAATATCGTCTCGGTGACTGACAAACTGGCACAATGAGTGGCGAGAGCAGAAGCTTATCAGGACTGTTAGATGAATAAAAGACAGGGAGTTGTCTTTGGCAGAGTGGTTGTAACCTTGTGACTGCGCTGGGACAATGTGGGATGGACGTGCACAAGGGTGGCTGCTGTGCTCGTTGCGACAGGATGACCCCACTCAACAGTTTGAGATACGTATCTCCCAGGCCACTGTATGTTTGACAACACACAGCATGAGATTGTTGATGCAAGGCTGTGGTGCCAAACTATAGGTCCTGTGCGCTACACTGCGTTTACTTTACTTCCCACAGATTCTAAATATAAGCATATGTCAAGCCTCCTCTGGTGTCTTGTCAAAAAACTGGTAAGCAAGTGCAAAAAAAAAGCACCGCCTGAGTAGGGATTTATACCACCAAAGCTCCGTTCCTGACTGTGATATGTTACCAGCCGCTGCAACAACCCGGTGAGGGCCCCAGTGCCGCTACAGTTCTGGGACCTGCAAAGAGAGTTGAGTCAAATCGTGCCGGTAGTTTGTGCTCCCAACCAAACTCACTAGCAGCCACCCGCTGCTGACGCCACACTACAAGCCATACCGATAGCGATCTGTGCACTAGCTGACAGTACACCGGCCCCCAAAAAAAAAAAAAAAAAAAAGCCCCCCTGCCTAGCATTTTCTTTCCTCTGTCAATGATAATGATGAAGGCCTTCTGCACACTTGGTCTGGCTTTCCAATACCACCTGTATGTTGAATGACACCAACAACCAACTTTACATCTTTGGCCTCAGTACATTAACTCCTAACTAGTCCAAAGATGCCAAGGTTGTCTGTCGTCCAAATCCACCTTCTTCCTCCTCCCATCTTCCAAAACTATAATGAGTAGAGAAAACCCTGAAATGCTTCCAGGGCCGATACAATAGTGGATAGATCCGAGGGTAAGGCGCCGCCTAGGGTGCCACGTCATCCCAATGCAGAAAAAGGGGCACAAGGGAGTCATGAGTGGGCTGAATTTTCCATTTGGGCGGCAATTATTATAACTACAATGTTTAACTAGGGACAACCAAATCCGCATTGGTCCCTGTCGTTGCTTGCTTCACCCGACTCCCAAGTGCGATTGGCTACATCGATTAGTGTTTGCCTGTAGGGATGAGCGATATTATCGACAAAAGTTAAAATCGGCACGATTTTTCGGCTGATTGGAAATTTCTGATCATGCGATATTTTAGGTGACAATCTTACAGATAATCTATTACTATCGCGCTATTTTCAGCGTTTCCTGTAATTTTGGCAGCCAGCCAATCAACTCTGAGGATAGAGGAGGATATACAACGTCACTTTGTGGTGTATGGATCTCATTGGCTGCAAAATCACGTGACCTCGTTTTATCTATGCTGCTGCTTTTCCTGTTTTGAGTCATACTCTGTCTATGCCTCTCACAGCAGGACGTGTCTGTCTGGTTTAAAACCAATAGCTGTTCTAACAGCTATGATAGTCACTTCTAATACAAGAAACCATCCACCTACAACTTAGAATAGAGTTAGATTAAAGAATTGCACTTCTTATTTATTTGGGAGAAAGTTTTAAGGATATCTACTGGTGTGTGTAGCTGCAGGGCTGCGTGGAGGTGGGGGAGCGGCAGCAGGAAAGGCTTTTGAAATGAAGGGAGATATTTTGCAGCTCAGTGTGTTCTGTGATCTTCAATTTAAAAAGATTGTTTTTACACATTTTTGGCCAGACTCTGCTAGCATTGAAATTGTTCCTGTGTTTCAGTCTATTGCAATCATGTGTGGTGGTGGTGGTGGTGGGGGGGGGGTCGGCAGCAGGAGAGGCTTTTGAAATGAAGGGAGATATTTTGCAGCTCAGTTTGTTCTGTGATTTTCAATTGAAAAAAGAATTGTTTTCTACCACTTTTTTTGGCCATCAGACCTGTGCTAGCAGTTGAAATTTTGTCCCTGTGTCTTCAGTTCTATTGCAATCACTGCTGTGGTGGTGGTGGTGGGGGGGGAGGAGGGGGGTCGGCAGCAGGAGAGGCTTTTGAAATGAAGGGAGATATTTTGCAGCTCAGTTTGTTCTGTGATTTTCAATTGAAAAAAGAATTGTTTTCTACCACTTTTTTGGCCATCAGACCTGTGCTAGCAGTTGAAATTTTGTCTCTGTGTCTTCAGTTCTATTGCAATCACTGCGTGTCAGTGTTCCCAAAAAACGGCTTAACTTATCCCTATAACTTTGAAATAGTTTTACTGAAGTCTGTGCGTTTCAGTTTGACTCAAAGAGTTCAGTTGTACGAATATTGTGTTCTACAAATTTCCTAGTAAATTACGCTTGTAGTCAGTGGTGCGAATGCTGCCATATTAATCCATATAATATTTAAATACTCTTATTGCAGTCCGTGCGTCTGTTTGGCACAAAGAGTTCAGTTGTACGAATATTGTGTTCTACAAATTTCCTAGTAAATTACACTTGTAGTCAGTGGTGTGAAGGCTGCCATATTAATCCATATAATATTTAAATACTCTTATTGCAGTCCGTGCGTCTGTTTGGCGCAAAGAGTTTAGTTGTACGCATATTGTGTTATACATATTTCCTAGTAAATTACACCTGTAATAAGTGGTGTGAAGGCTGCCATATTAATCCATATAACCTTTTAATACTTCTATTTCGCTCAGTGCGTAACAGTTTGGCGCTAATCGTGCATTTGTACGATAGTTTGTTGAAAACTATAAATTGCTAGTCCTACTGGGCAGTTTTTAAATCTCAGGGAATTTAAGGAAGAAAAACTGTTGATTTGGTGTTACGGTTCTTCCACCACACCGCATTTCACAGATTTTTGATAGAAACAATTCTGTTTCTAATCCTAGTTGGCTTTTGGAAATTAGAGGGATTTAAGAATAGCTGTGATTTGCCGTCTTTCAATAAAAGACTGTCAAAAACTCTTCCATACCATTTTATACTTTTATATTTCTGAACATGGAGCGAAATGCAGGTGGTAAGCGAGCAAAGAGGGGTGTGGGACATGGAGGTAGAGGTACGAGAGAAGGAGCTCCTTCCAGTGCTGGCGACAACATGCAAGCCAACGGATCGTCGGTTGCAGAACCATCAGGACTGTTATGGCTGGGTCTGTGCCCTGTGAATCTCAGTAACGAACAGCGACGCCAATCTGTTCTTCAGTGGTTAATGCAACCTGCATCCAGCAGTCTTACCTCCTCGTCCTCTCAGTCGCGGCCACAAATGTCATCATCATCGTCAGCATCTGTCCAACATGAAGCGAAGGCAGCCAGAAATGTCCAAACTCGTGTATCCACCCCTGTGAATAATCCATTTTCTGAAGACCTCTTTGACGACAAAATGCAGTTGGGGTCAGAAGGCATTTCAAAAGATCAAGAGGCCAAAGAGGATGATTTTGTCTGCTCTGACGCCCAATCGCTGATGCCATCAGAGAAGATAAAGGAAGCCGATCAATCGGCAAAAATCCTGGGTGGTCGGCAGCGCCTTGCAGTGCCTCTTGCTTGTAGCCCGCAGCCCCAGGATGCAAAAATGTCGGACGAGGAAGTCCCCTGTTTTTGATGATGATGTTTGACAAAATTTGCGGTTTCCAACGTGGTTTTTCTGGGGTAAAATTTGCTTGGGGGGGGTGTTCATACTGGACGAGGGGGAAAAAGGTGGGATAGTGTTTTTTAACGGGTCCCCCTTAAAAAATGGAAAAGGGGGTCGCAAAAGTCCGCTGAGATTTTCCCCCAAACCCAAGACCCAGCGGAAAAACCAACCGCCCCTGCTTATCACCGTTAAAAAAGGTCGGGGGCCCTTTTCAACCCCTGGGCCTTTTTCGAGAAAGGGCCTTGTTTTCCCCCAGCGTTGTCTATCCCGCCTTTGGGGGTAAACCCCCATCAGTAGGGGGGAAGAACCCTTGGGGTGTTTTAACCACCCCCCAACTTTGTCTAGTCACATCCCAGAAAAAGGGCATGAGTTAAAATTTGGGGGAAACATTTGGGCCCAAAAAAGGGCCCCACACCGGCCCCGGGCTTTCAACCCCCTGTCACCCCTCTGTCTCCCCCCTCCTTTTGCCACTTCCAAGAAAAAGAATTCCTTGTGCCATGCCCCCAGTTAAACAAAAAATGGTGGTTCAAAGACTCCTTTTTCGGGCCAAACTTTTTAATCTGGGGGTCAGCCGGGGTTTAAAGGGTCATGTTTGCGGTCCGGGGAAAGGGCATAGTTAATGTCCTTTTTCAACTAAAATAGTGGTTCAAAGATCCTTTTTCAGGCATTTTTTTTTTTTTTTTTTTTTTTTTTTTTTTTTAAAACTGGGGGTCATGTAGATTTTAAGGGTTCATGCTGCGGCCCAAGGACGGGATAGTCTAGGTCCGTTCAACAAAAAAGGGGTGGTTCAAAGACCCCTTTTTTTTTCCGGGCCCCTTTTTAATCTGGGGTGGGTAAGACAATTTTAAAGGGTTTCATGCTCCCGGTCCAGGACGGGGATAGTAAAGGGCCAGTTTAAGTAAAATGTTTGGTTGAGCGTTATTACGAAAAAGTTGAAATCGGAACGGTTTTTTTTTGTCGATCGGTGTTTTTTCAATCACGCGTTAATTTGGGTTTAAATCTCGCAAAATTCTATTAATTTCGCCCCTTTTTCAGTGCTTCCTGTCTTTTGGGCCCGGCCAGAAAATGGGTTTAGAAAATTTAGAGCGGGGTTTGAGTTTTGGGTTTTGGAAAGTCATGACTGGGATGTGTAGGGTTTGTGATTGGGCGGGAAAAATCACATAAACCTCGTTTTTTTTTGAACAGCCCTTCCTGTTCAGCCTCGTGTGGTCTGTGTTTTCATAAGAGCAGGATTTTGTGCTCGGTTCTGCCCAAAACAGTCAGCGAAAGGGTTCTATTTGTTCACACGAAAACTAGGGTTTTTACCCTGTGATAAATTAGAACTTGGGTTTAGATTTTCAGTTTTTATTTTAAATTGGGGCCCAATGTAGGGAAAGCTCCCCGGGTTTCGAGGCGCCGTTTTCCCCCAAGTTTCCCAGCGGAATCTGCCCCTGATTTAGTAGGGCGGCCGCGCTCATACAAAATCTGTAAAGTCCCCCGCGCCTCGCCAGGGGGGGGCCCGCAGTGCGGGAATGGGGCCCGGAGTTTCAGCGCTCCCGTCTGAGAGGGTCCCCCCGGAGGTATTTGGGGTTTCATACATGGGGGGAAAAAGTCCCCCGCGCCTCGCCAGTGCGGGGGGGCACAGTGTGGGGACAGGGGGCGCTGTGCGGCGCTGCGCCAAAGATTCCCGTCCGGGGAAGTCCCCCTCATACATGGGGGAAAAAAGTCCGCCGCGCCCCCCCCCAGTGTGTGGGGCGGGGTGGGGACTTAGGCCCCCTTTGGGGGAAATTCCCCCCCGGAAATCTGTTCCGATGCGGACAGGCTGGAGCGGGGGAAAAATAAATTCCCACATGTCGGTGCGAAGTAAAACCCAAAATCGCCTTTAAAAAGGAAATTCTAAAATTCTCGGGGAAAAAAAGAGCAAAAAACATTAAAAAAAAAAAAATTACATAAAAAAAATCATTTTCCAATATCCTAAGTCAAAAATTTGGTTTTTGGGGGAAAGGGCGGGGGAAAAAACAGTATTTCAAAATTTTTTTAAAAACTATTCTCTTTTGGTCCCCAGAAACCGGCCCCAATCAGAATAGGAGTGAAAATGAACTTTTAAAAACCTTTTGGGGGGCGGGGTTTTGACCAATCAAAATCCCAGGGCCCGGGGGACTGTTCAAAATACAGTAAAAATGTTTAAAAAACAGATGTTGGCTGAGAAAAAGGGGGGGTTTGGGATCTTTCACCAATCAGAATAGGAGGGGGCCCAAAGTCTTTTCTAGGCGGGGGAGAAGTTTAGCCCCCAATCAGAATTCGAGGAAAAAAGTCCCATTCTAGCCTAGGGGGGAATTTTTTAACCAATAAAGAATAAACTGGGGGACAAAAAAAATTTTCAGAAAAAGGGGAAGAAACGAGCTGTTTGGTTGAAGCAACGGGGGGCTCGTCCAGTTAGCCAATAAGGGTGAGTTTGCTTTCTCATAGAGTTCTAGGGGAAATGAAATTTAAAAGGGGACGCCTTTAATTTGGACCAAGGGGGAGAGCGAGCAAACGCTCCTATGGGTTTTTTTAATAAAAATTTGGGTAAAAAAGTGTACTGGTTGAAATAAAATTATAACACTAAAGAAGTTGTCCCGATGTGTATATAAAAGAATATAATATTGGCAAAACGAAAAAAAAAAAAAAAAAGACCTTTTAAAATCATGTTTATTTCTTTTTTTTCTTTTAGCCAAGGATAAATTTTAGTAGGGGTTTGCTTCGAAAAAAGAAAAAAGCTTGATTTTCTTGATTTCAATTTTTTTTTTTAGTTAGCCCATATTAGTATTCCTTTTTTATACACATCGGCACAACTTCTGTTTTTTTTTTTTAATTTAATTTGATTCAGGGCAAAATACAGTTTTTTTTACCAATTTTCATTAGAAAAACCCATGGAGCCGCTCGCTCTCCCATGGTTTCCCAAAATTCGGCCCTTTTTAAAAATTTTGATTTCCCCCTAGAACTCTATGAGGGAAAACCCGCTCGCGCTTTTGATTGGCTAAGGTGGGACGAGCCCCCCTGCCCTTTAACCAATTAGCCGGGTTTTTGCCCCTTTTTACTGTATTTTTTAATGTCCCCCCTTTGAAAATGATTGGGCCATTTTTTTTCCATAGGTAGGGAAGGGCCACTTTTCGCTCCCATTCTGATTGGTCAAATTTTCCTCCCTAGGATCTAATGGGACATTGTCGCTCCTATTTGATTGGTGGTTTATGCCCACCCAATTTTGAATAGCTTTACAAATTTTAAAAAACTGTCTTTCCCGGGAATTTCTCTATGGCGTTCCCCTTTTTTGCGCCGGGGCTCGGGGGCGAAAGCGTTGTTCGGGGTTTTTTTTAAATGCTTTATTTTTTAAAGGGAAAATGTTTGGTTTTTTATTTTGAGTAGTTTTACAATGTATAAAAATAATTTGTTTTATTTAAAACTTCATGCCGTGCGGGGCCCGAGCGCCGAATTTGAGTGGGGCAATCTATCCCTAGAGTATAATGGGAGAAGTAAACTCACGCTCTGATTGGTGAGCTAAACCGAGACCCCGCTAGTCAGCCCAAAAAGCTCTTTTTCTGTTTTTTTTACTGTATTTGGGAAATTTTCCCCCCCTGGATTCTGATTGGTTACACTTCTCCATAGGCTAGAATTGGGGGCTTTGTCGCTCCTATTCTGATTGGCCCTTTGTTTGCTGGGACCCCCCCTAGCCAGCCAATCAGCCTTTTCCCCCAAATTTTTTCTTTTATTTTTAATTATCCCGGGGGATTTTTTATTGGGGAATTCTTCCCCCTAGCTTTTAATTGTTTTCCCCGTCGCTCCCATTCTGATTGGCCGGTTTTTTGCCGACCAATTAGAATGGTTTCAGATTTTGAATTACTGTCTTTCCCGGCAATTCGCAATATCATATTTTTGAAAATTGGCCCCCGTTCTTGAGTTTGGAAAATTTTTGTTTTTTTTTTTTATGGGTAAATTTTTTTCGTGCGCTCTCTTTGACCCCTGTTTTCCCCCTTTAAAAAAGGCGGGTTTTTTTCCTATTCTTACTCCTGGGTTTCCGGAGCGGAGGGGCAGAGATTTTTTGCGCGTCTTCGATTTGCTTCCTGTTGTTCCGTTTTGTTCACCCTTCCTCCCCCGGAGATTTTTCGACCCCAAATCTGCTTTTTCGGAGCGGAGCGGGGCCCCCAAAACTTCTGTTTCCCATCTTTGTTCCCCTTCCTCCATGTTTTTATCCTGCTTCAAATTCGGGCCCCTGACGGAGGATTTTTGCCAAAAAAAAAACCTTTGGGCTGCTTGTGGGAGGTGGCCCCAGGCCCCGATTTGGCGAGCCCCGATGGTACATGCCCCGGACTATACGAGCGCGCCGCGTCCCCCCCCCGGGAAAGCCTACAACCCCAAACCCCCCCCCGCCCCCCTGCCCGCCCCCTGCCCCCCCCTTCATGCGGACCCCCCCAGCCCCAAAATGGCGAACGCTGCGTTTTCCGGGCAGCGGGGGTTCGGGCTGGGAGGGCAGGTTTTACGCCAGAAAACCCGAGTTTAAAACCGTTTTACATGTCCCCTTAGTTTTTATTTTCTTAGGGTGAGAAAATTTTTAAAGGGGGCATCTAGCGCCGTACAAACCCCGGGGGGGGGAAAAAGGGGGGGGGCTGCGGGCGAAAAACGACAGACACGGTGGAGGCAGGCTTTTGGGGAAAGGGGAGTGGTTATTTTTGAAACCCCGAATGTGCTTTGCCTGTATTGCAAAGGGTTTTTATTAACAAATTTTTGGCCAGTTTTTTGGGTTTAAATTTTTACTTTTTATGTGTGAAAACCCGTACTTATATTAGGATAAGATTTTTTATTAAAAATGAGGTGGGGGGTTTTTTATACATGCAAATTTCAACTTTTTTTTATCTGTACACGATTTAATTGGTTTTTTTTCCAAATTTGGTGCGGCCCAGTTTTGTTATAGAGCCACCCGCACCCAAATTTGAATTCAGCAATTTTTTAGTCACCGCAGGTTTTATTTATAGGTGCAAAAAAAAATCCTTTTACTATCCGTTAAAACATTTTTAAATAGGTGTTTTTTTTTCCCTTTTGGGGGGCCCAAATTTTGTTCATTGAGCCACCTTGATTTTTAAAAATTTTAATTTCCCGCAATTTTTTGTCACCGCAGGTGTATTTTTTTGATGCAAACAAACGCCCTTTTTTTTATCCCCTTTTTACATTTTAAATTTGGTGTTTTTTTCACTTTGGTGCAGCAAAGTTTTGTTTTTGAGGGCCCCCTTGGGCCTTTTTAAATTTTAAAAACAGCCCAATTTTGTAGTCACCAAAGTGGATTTTTAGATGCAAAAAAAAAAAGCCCCTTTTTTTATTGTTTTACATTTCAAATTTGGGTTTTTTTCACTTTTGGTGCGGGGCTCAGTTTTTTTTCATGAGCCACCCTTTCACTTAAAATTTTAATTTCAGCAAAATTTTTTAGTCACCCCGGGGGTTTTTTATAGGTTTCAAAAAACGCCTTTTAAATTTTCCAAAATTCAAATTTTAAATAGGTTTTTTTTTTTCCAAATTTTGGGGCGGCCCCCGTTTTGTTTATAGAGCCACCTTTTTCACTTAAATTTGAATACAGCAAATTTTTTTCCCTCACCCCGGTGTATTTTTGGTCAAAAAAAAAAAGTTTGTTATCCGTATAATTTTTTAAAAAGGCTGTATTGCACGGGGGTGCGGCCCTTTGTTTTTTTCAAATAGCAACCCCCGTACGACATTTTGATAGAAAAAAAAAATTTTCTAGTAACTGTTCTCGTTTGTCATTGCCCGCAAAAAATGCAATTTCTATCCGTGTAACTTTGAATTGTTTTATTGTGCTCGGTGAATCTCTTTTTTGGGAAGATAGGCATTGTATGATTTTTGTTGGGAAAATTTTCAATTTCCTAGTTTCCCACTGGGCGTTTTAAATCCCCGGGACTGAAAAGGAAGGAAAAAACTGTTGATTTTGGGCTTTTCGGGTTTTTCCCCCAGGGGCCGCATTTCACAAAGGGATTTGCCCAAAAAAACATTTCAGTTTTAATTCCCAGTTGGCTGTAGGGGAAAATTTGAGAATAAACTGGGGATTTTCCGTTTTTTCAATAAGAGGGGCTGTCAAAAAAATCTTCCTTACCCATTTTAAAAATTTAAAACCTTTTTGAACATGGGGGCGAAAAAGAAAGGGGGGAAGCGAGCAAAAAAGGGGGGTAGGGGCATGGAGGGGTTTGAGGTACGGGGAGAAGGTGCTTCTTCCAGTGTGGGGGACAAAAGGGTGCCCCGCGGATCGTCGGTTGCGGAAAGTCAGGCCCGTCATCGCTGGGGCCCGGGCCCTGTGGGAATTTTCCAAATAACGAACAGCGTCGGGCCCAAACTGTTCCCTTTAGTGGTTAATGCAACCCGAAAAAAGCAGGGCTTACCTCCTCGTCCTTTCCAAATCCAGCTCCTTTTTCCCGGGACCCCTTTTTTTTAAACTGGGGGGTCTTTCAGGGGTTTTGGGGGAATTTTTGGGCCCCGGTTTGGGGTAGTTAGTCCAGTTTACAAAAAGGGGGGTTGAAAGACTCCTTTTTTGGCCTTTTTTAAATTGGGGGTCATCAGGTTTGGGGCTCATGCTGCATTCCAGGACAGGATATTAAAATGCCCAGTTCAAGAAAAAGGGTTTTTAAAATCATACGCCTTGGGACTTTTTAATTTGTGGGTCATGGGGTTTTAAGGGTCATCGTGGTACAAAAAGGGGGTAGTGAATGGTCTTGATTTTTTTCTGTGGTTTTTTAAAACCCCAAAGATGTTGCTTAAGATGTAGCAGTTCCATTGACTTTTGTGGATGAAAATTCAGCTTCTCCAGCCCGTTTGGTTGTAAAAATGAAGGTGTTTTTTCTCCCCCAAAGGGATTTTAATGGTAAACGGGAAATTTTTCACTTGGAAGTCTTGATAATTGCATATCGACTATGACCCGATACGTTCGAAACTTCCTAGTGAAAATTAAAACCCCCTTGCCACTTTTTAATCTATTTGCCCTTCTGCAAAAACAGGGGATGTTTTCCCCCCTTTTTGTGCCATGTTCAAATGTTTGTTCCCCCACTGTATAGTGGTGCAAGGGGCCCTAGACATAGTATTCTTGGTGTAGGAAGCGAAGGGGGCAGAGGGGGGTTGGGACAGGTGAGGGGGCCCCCCCCGCTCCCCGGGCCTGCCAACTAAGGGTTTTTTGTCGACAAACCCACCGCCCTTTTGGGTTGGGTTGTCAAGTTTATCTGGGGAAAGTGGATGGCCCCAGCAAACATTTGAGAAGCGTTATCTTTGGGGGTCATCTGCTGATGTGAAATGGAACTGTACATCCCTTTGGCGCGAAAAGTGTGGCCCAGGGAACCTTTGTTTTTTGCGTTTTATAGGTCTTTGCCCCTCTTTTTTTTCCCGGGGGTGAATGACTTTGCAGGGTGCCCTTTCCCCCTTCAGTTTTTGGTAAATTTGCCCCGTAAGTGCCCAGGAATTTTAGAGTGAAACGATTTTAAAGCGGCGGTGTCGGTGCGTTCATACTAAAAACAGCATTTTATGAAGACCAAACCATGCTCCCTATTCGTATTTGAGCATGGCACAATGTTCTACAAATCCCTACAGGCTCTCTGCAGCCTGGTAATAGCTATTTTTTAAGGCAGTTTGCCATGAATTAATTTGGGTCAAAACAAATTTTGTCAGAAAATTCGGTGAACTCTGCGAATCAAATTTTTGAGAAATTCGCCCATCTCTCATGCCTTCCTGTCATGCCATGTGCAGATTATGTCTAAAGCCCATAATAAATGCCCTGAGAAAAGCTCGACATGTGTGCCAAAATTATGCTTTTTTTTCCCCTTTGTTTTAGAAATTTTTTGGGTTCAACCACAATAGTTTTTTTCCATTATATTCATTTCCGTGCTCTTTTGACACCTTTTCCTATTGAAAACAAAAGGATGTGGTTTTCACAAAGATTCTAAATGGAATCCATGTCGAAAGCCACATATAATTTTTCATGTGGATGTACACTAACTAGAAAGAGGGATGTTGCCCTGTTTTAATCTTAAAAAAGATAACATCAGTCAGTCGAAGTGACTTTAAAGGGGAAAATTTTGCCAATTTTTTTTTTTTTTTTATTATTAAAACAGCCCCTGATCCATATTTTTTTCCTTCTTTTTTTTTCCTGATTTTGATTTTTTCTATTCGGCCCCCTCATTAGATTTTGGGGAAGACATTCTTGCTTGCACTGCTTTAACAGCAGGGCAGAGAGATATTTACAGCAGCTTCATCACATAGGATTTTTAAGACGTTTCTGTCCCATAACGTCTATGGACAGTTTTCATGGAAGGGAGGGGGGGGGGGAGCTGGACTCTCCTCTTTTGATTATGGATTCTGTATTATCTGTACACAATGGGGTTCCCTTTTAGTTTGACCCCCTTTTTGCTGTAATGAAACCCAAATGCTGAAAAGTCTCTAAACAGAACAGGAAGTGTCAGACTGTTTTTTAGATTAGTGGCCAAAGTGGAAAAAAATTTTCGGAAATTAAGAATTATTAAAAAAATATTGAAAAATTTATATGGAAAAAATTTTAAAAAAAAACATAAACCCAAAAAATTTCCCAAAAAAATGTGTTTAAAATTAAAAATTTTTGAGTTAAAACAAAAAAAGTAATTTTTTGATGGGCACATTCCCTTTAAGACAATTTTTTTTTTTTAAATAATTTTGTTAGTGACCATCTGGAAAAAAGAAACCCCCCTACTTTTTGTCTCCTGAAGGGGGGGAAATTTTGGTTACACACAGTTAACCATGATAATAGCTGTGCTGAAAGATAGAAAATAAAGAGCCTTTCATCATGCTTTCACTTGTTTCATTTTTATACTATCTTTGTCCCTTGTTTGCACCCCTTTAGAGCCCCTTTCTCTTTAGGGACTGTCCCTTTTCTGTCAGTTTCTCCCTTTACCCTTTTTCCCGCATTTTCCCTTGGTTTATTAAGGTTTTGGATTAGCTTTATACATAAACTTTTATTAATCCTCTGTGGAAAAAGTTTTTGTTTTTTTCCCGCAAGGGAAAGGGTTTTTTTTCATGCAGAATTTTATGGCAAATTTTTTTAAAAATGAAGGGAAAAAAAAATTTTGTATTTTTTTTACTGGGGGTTGATATGAAAGCCATCTCCTGCAACTGTTTTCTACCCTTTATTAAATATTTGAATGTGCATAACAGATCACAATAGAGGGTGGGGGGGAATTGATTTCTAAAAAGAAGGGGGAATTCGTTTTTGGGTTTTTTGGAAAAAATTTGGTTCGGAACGGAAAAAGAACTTTTTGGGTACTTCGGGTTGGGAAAGAAAATTTGCTTTTTTATTGATAAAAAGGGTGCGAGCAATGGGGGTTACATGGGGCAAAAGCACTTGGGGGGGAAAAGGGGATTGCCTGCTTTAATTGCGAGGTGAAGCAAAACAGGAAGGCCCGGGGTTCTGTGCGTCCCCCGCACTATATAAGTCCGGGCGGACGCTGAGAGCTCCCTTTCCGCTATCACTGTACGATTGGGAAGGTGCTGCCCGGGCTGGGTAGCTCTTACGAGAATTGATTTTTTATATAGCAATTTTTGGGAGGGTGCTAGCTTGTCTCAGAGGGGGTTTTCTTAATGTTTTTTTTCAATTTTTTGGGGGTTTTTGGATTGAAAAAACCAGTGTGGTCCCCTGCAGCTGCTTACAATTTAATATCCAAAATGGGGGTCTAAGCCAGTTCCCGTTTTTATTTTATTTAATGAAAAAAGCGTTTTTCAATTAAAATACCAAAAAATTTTTGGGGTGTCAATTCTATTTCGCCCAAATTTTTTTCCAGGGGGTTAATTAAGCGTTTTTTTGTGGGGTGTGAACCCCCAAAAAACCGTCCTTTTTTTAAAAGCCAAAATTTAACCCTTTTTCTGTAGCCCAAATTTACAAGCAAAAGGGTTTAAATTTCAAACCGTTTTCTTGTTTGGGGGGGCGTAGAAAAAAACGCAATTGTAAAAACCCCAAAAAAGTACTAGTTTGTTTGGCTCAATTTTTTTGGCGCCCTTTTTTCATCCAGGGGTTTTAAATTAAACGTTGTTTTGCTTTGGGGTGCTGACCCAAAAAAACCCTTTTTTTTCAATGCCAAAAATATATTTCATTTTTCCCCCTAGCCCAATTTTACAAGCAACGGTTAATTACAAATGTATCTCTTGTTGTGTGGATTAGAAAACACGCAATTGTAACACGCTACAAAGCTACTAGTTTGTGCGGCTCAATTCTTTGGCGCAATTTAAATCCAGGGGTTATTAAGCGTTGTTTGCTGGTGTGCTGACAAAAATAAACCGTCTTTTTCACCGCCAAAATATATACATTTTTCCTGTAGCCTAATTCACAAGCAAAGGTTAATTACAACTGTATCTCTTGTGTGGCGTAGAAAACACGCAATTGTAACACGCTATAAAGCTACTAGTTTGTGCGGCTCAATTCTTTGGCGCAATTTACATCCAGGGGTTAATTAAGCGTTGTTTTGCTGGTGTGCTGACAAAAATAAACCATCTTTTTCAACGCCAAAATATATACATTTTTCCTGTAGCCTAATTCATGTCCGAAGGTTAATTAAGCCTGTTTGTGCTTTTACATTTAGTAAAACACACAGTGTTTTTAAACGACACATACAAGTAAATTTTTCCTGGCCATTTGTGGAGCGCAATTTATATCCAAGGGTTACCCAAGCTTGTTACTGGGTTCATTTGGAGTCAAAAACAGGGTGTATATTTATCATATACAGATATCATCATCAAACAGTGTCTGTACATTTTAGAACAAACAGTATGTCAGACAGAGAGGTTGCAGGCTCTGCACCTGCGAGTGGCAGTGGCACAAACATTCCTGGAACAGGCCCAGGTCGCAGCACAGCAGGGGACGTCGCAGCAGGGGTCACTTGTGAGGCCACAACTGCCGCTGTCATCTAGCGGCTGTGTGTTGTTCAGCAACCCAAAGGGTTTTTTGATTGGTTGATAGGTCATCCTCTTCCTCCCGTGCATTGACAACCCAGCCAAGTGGGGGTTACCTCAGACCAACCCCTTGTTGGCAGGGCCCCGGGGGGCGGGTCAGCGGCCTCATGTCCTCAGCCCGCCTCTGTCCACTTTCCCTCAGCCAGAAATGACTATTGGTCTGGGCTCAGCCCCCTATATAGCGGGTGAAAAATTTGGGGGAGGGGTCAGCAGCTACTTGAGCGAAAAAAAAGGGGGCCCAAATACCCCCTGTTCTTGCAGTGGGGGGAAAAGTATAAGTGGAGGTGGCAGGGGGTCTTTTGGGGAGGGTCACCCTCGGCTCCCAAAGCCCGGTGAAGGGACGCAGTGAGATAAAAACACAAATGATGTGATGTACCCGCCGCACTTGGGAGGGGTGAGGCAAGGGCTTCATCATATCGGGAAAAGAGGGCGTAGTTTGCGCGTAGGAGCGGCGCACCCGCAAGGGGGTGTGGGGCCCCTGAGTCAGCAGGATAGACAGTGTAGGTCGCGGTCAAGCGGCCCAGGGGGTTAAAAAAAACCCGCTTGCAGGTCCAGAAGTAGGGACGGGGGGCTCCGAGGAAGGGCCCGGCGTGTCACTCAGTGTGGAGCGTTGGCGGTAAAATACGATATCGGCGGTGGGGGGCAGATCTTTGCTAAGACCCCGGGGAGCCGAATATGGGTATAGTGAATCTGTAAGGAAAGTAAAAGCGGGGCCCAGGGACAACTTGGCCCCCACGGCCCGAGTCAAACATGCAGCATCCCTCCGGTGGCCTGGGAAAAACTTTGGCCAGTTTTGGGTGGTCATCCTGTCGCCGCAGCAACAGCAGCAGCAGCAGGCCCCCGTGGCCATGCCATTGCAGCCAGTAAGGCTCCCCCATCTCTGCAGAGGGAGTGTTTTCCCTTTTACTCATCGCCGTCCGTTTCTCTGCTCCTCGTACTCATGGCGGGCCCGCAGTGTTCGCGGGCGATTGCAAAGAGAAACAGTATGCGTCCAACCAAACCTAAGGTCAGCAGTGACCAGTCAGTCCAAGTTTTTGGTTTTTGAGTCCCTCCCTTTCCAAATGGTGGATCTGCACCTTCAGAGAACTAAAGGGGGTTGTGCCGAGCCCAGATGGAGAGGTCCCCGCCGTAAGTTCTTGTCCAAAAAGGCAGTCAGCACTTCTAAAAAATGTAGAACGAAAGGTGGGTCGTCCCTTTTTTCGGTTTTTTTTCCCAAAGGGGCCGGCAGCGCGGCGTTGGGCTGTAACTAGGCGGGCCATCATGTTTTTACGGCCCCCTGGGTGAATGTGCTTTCCGCCCCGGACACCCCCAACTTGGACAGGAGAGCCGCTTTCTCCCCCTTTGTCAAAGCTCACCTGCGCCAATGTTGCCTCCTCCTCCTCCCTCACCCCATTCAGCCCCCACAATATCTCCATCATACCACTGTTGGGCACACCGGTGTCCCGAGTTCTACACCCGGCTTGCCTCGGTGTGGGGAAGTCAACAGGGGA
>JAODAL010040429.1:0-36926 GCA_025379985.1 Phyllomedusa bahiana
TTGGGGGGGTGGGCTTTTTGCAATTTTTTTGGGAAAAATTGAAAATGAAACCTCAATTTTTTTCATGGGATTCTATTTTGGGATAATTTCTTTTTTTCCAAAAAATTTTTCCCATGTCCCATTTGACGGTTTCCCTTAATCCATAATGTCCACTGTTTTTTTAATTTGTAAAAGCCCAACCGCATTTTTTTTCCCTCAAAGAAAGGGCCCTTTGAAAAAGGAATTTAAACCACATGGTGGGGACACAGTTGCTTTTGGGTGCTTTCATGGTTGGGCGGGTCTTGGTGATGCTGATGAAAAGACATTTTGGGCCGTGACTGGGGGCAGGGTAGGGTTAAAACGCTGGAAGCAGGTTGCATTAACCACTGAAGGACAGATTGGCGACGGGGTGTTTGTTACTTTAGATTCACCGGGGCCCCGACCCAGCGATGACAGGGCCCGACGGTCCCCGCAACTGACGATCCGCTGGCATGCGTGGGTTGTCCGGGCCCGCCCCGGAAGGGGGCACCTTCTCTCGTACCTCTACCCCCATGTCCCCACCCCCCCCCTTTTTCTCCCTTAAACCCCCTGAATTTCGCTTCCCCGTTTTAGAAAAAATAAAAATTTGAAAGGGGTTTGGGAAAAGGGTTTTTGGGGAAATCCTTATTAAAAGAAACTGGGAAATCAAAGCTATTCTCAAACCCTTTTAATCAAAACAAAATTTTCTGGGATTCAAATTTAACTGGGGAAAGTAAATCTATCAACCCAAAGCCCGGGCCTGCGCCAAAGTAAAAAAAACGTATCTGAAATGTTTTTGGATAAAAAAAAGGTATTTTTGGGCACCTAAACAATTCACCTTTTGGGGGACTACCCAAAAAAAACTTTATTCAAATTTAACTGCAAAGTTTGATCTATCAACCCAAAACTGGCCTGCCCAAAAATGAAAAAACACATAATTAAATTTATTCGGATAATAAAAAAGGGATTTTTGGCACCTATCAATTTACCTGTGGTGACTAAAAAAATTTCTGTATTCCCAAAATTTTAAATGCAAAGTAGACTTTCAAACAAAGCTGGGCCCGTTTTCCAAAGTGAAAAAAAACATAACTGAAATGATTTTGGAAATAAAAAGGGATTTTTGGCACCTACAAATTTACCTGTGGGGGGCTACAAAAATTGGGAGTATTCAAAATTTTAAATGCAAGGTGGCTCTATCAACCCAAAACTGGACTGGGCAAAAAGTGCAAAAAACACGTAATCTTTAATGTATTCGGATAATAAAAGGTTTTTTTTTGGGACCTATCAATTCACCGTGGTTTAAATGAACAATTGCTGTTTCAAATTTAATGCAAGGGGGCTCTATCAACAAATCCCGGACCCGGGCAAAAGTGCAAAAACACGTATCTGGAAATGGAAACGGAAAATAAAAGGTATTTTTTTTGGGACCTTTCAATTTACCTTTGGGGACTACAAAATTTTCTGTATTCCCATTTAAAATGCAAGGTGTCTCAATTAACAAAGCTGTATTGCGCCAAAGCCAAAAAAAAACGGGATCTGTAATGTATTCGGGTAATAAAAGGTATTTTTGGGACCCATTTAAACACCTTGGTTACTATAAAATTCTGTTTTTCACATTTAAGTGCAAGGTGCCTCAATGAAAAAGCTGTAAATGCGCCCAAATTCCCCAAAAACACGTATCTGAAATTTATTTTGGAGGAATTTCCCCCGGGAATTTTTGGGGGACCTACAAAACCCGTGCCCGACTAAAAATTGCTTGGGTTCCCAATTTAAAAATTTCAAGGGGGGAATATCAACAAAGGTGGGAAAGGGGGAAAAATTTTAAAATGAACACCTACCCAAATGTAAAACTGAAAATTAAAGTGGGGGAGTTTTTGCATCTTTAAAAAAAGACCGCAATTTTCGAAAAATGTGTATCCTAATATAAATTTTAGGCGCCCAATATCCAAAAAATATTTCAAATTTAAAAAAAAACGGTTTAAAAAAAAAGCTTTTGCAGGGGAATGTTCCCCACACTAAGTCTTGGTGAACTTTATCCAGTATTCTTTTTTAGAAGGGTTTTCTTTTTTTCCCCCACGGGGGCCCCCCCCCCGCTCCCCCACTGAACTTTACAGCGGGAAGCCTCCTTTTAAAAATTTTCCCAGCTAACTACATAAAAATTTTTCCAATCCTTTAAACCCAACTTTAAATTGAAAAGGGTCACGCTAATATAGAGGTTTTTTCTGTGCAGAAATAAAAATAATTTCGCTGGGGCTGTTTTTTTGGGCCCCAAGGCAGAGCGCAGGGCCAAACCCTATGGGAAAGCTGAGGACACGAGGGCCCGAAAAAAGGAAAAAGCTGTTCTATGTAAAACGAGGTCATGTAATTTTTCCCGCCCAATTTGCAAACCCTACACATCCCAAATCAAGACGTCCCCACACACCCCTCTCACCCGCTCCCAAATTTTGAAGCTGATTTGCAGGCCGCCAAAAATTTCAGGGAAAACGCCGAAAAATGGGGGCATCTTAATAGAAAGAAGCTCGATTTTTTAAACCTAAATTTATCGTATGAAAAATTTAAAAATTTCCCATCAAAAATAAAAACCCTGGGGCCCCCCCCCCCGATTTCCAAAAAAATTTTCGATAATAATCCCCCTCAACACTAGTCCCCAGGTTTTAAAACCCCTGCAGGGAAACCCAAAACAATTTTTTTTTCTTAAAGAAAATACCCCGAATTTAGGGGTTTTTTTTGATTTATTTGGGACTGTTTTGACTAAAATTTCTAAGGTTAAAAGAGGCGGAAGAAAAATTTACAGCCCCTTGGGGGAAATTCACCCCCCACGCTCAGCATGAGTGTGTTTTGATTACAAAAAAGAAAAGAGGCGGGGGTAGGGAAATTTAAATCACCGGGGGTTTAACACACGCTTTAGGCCGTGGGGTTTTGGGGTGTGATTAAATAATCTACAGAGGACAAGGGGAAAAATGACAGGACCTTGGGGGGGGAAAACTTTCTCACCAAATGATGGGGGGTTGGTTACTAAAAAGTAAAAGAGACAGGGGGTAAAAATTAAAAGCACCTGGGGGTTTAACACTTTCTTTTGGGGGTTTAGTGTGTTGATTTTCAATCAAAGGGAAAGACTGACATTACGCCGAGAGGGAAGTGATTTCTGACATGGGGCGTCCAGGGCTGAGGAGCTCGGGGTCCAATTGCTTATTTCCCCGGAGGGTGACCCGTAAAATGGAATTTATTAAAGGAAACAGCTTTAAAAAAAAAACGGGGAGAATTTTTTAAAAATGATGAAATAAAAATTTTAAAATTTTTAATTTGCAAACTTGTCATGTCAATTTTGCTTCGTGGTAAAACCGCCTTAGCAGCACAATGATGTACCTGTGTGTCATTTTTTGTTTAGGGGTTAAAGACTATTTTTCAGTTTATATATATGTAGATATAGCCAATAGGAAAAAAAAGTTTATTGAAAAGTCACTTATCGCCCAAAGATTCCTCTTTGAACCGACAGTCCCTGCTTTTGACCCAAACCCCCTGTGCCTCTATGATGTCCCTCTTTTTGACTTAAAGGGGTTTTCATACTAATGAAAATGCACTGCACAAGTCGCTCTCAGCTAGCTGTGCACCGCCGACCTGGGAAAAGTAGGGCAAATCTTGCCCCCGTCCTCCACATTTTAAATTCACGGTGAACAATAAATATGGTCAAACTTTCCAAATTTTTGAGTTGCAAAAAGGGAAAATCAGCCACGCCCCTAACCACACCCAAACACATGACATAAAACCAAGAACATCACCCTAAACCACGCCAGACACATGCATCTCACAGATTCAATGGCTTTAACCATGCCCAGACACATGACATCACACCAATACTCACGCTTAACACACCCAAACCACATACATCACACCAAGACACACCTCTTAACCATTCCCATTACACATACATGACATCAACACCAAGACATGCCTAAAACCATGGGCATGCCCACACACATGACAATCACACCAGGACACTCCCTATTATACATATGCCCACACACATGACAATCACACCTTGACACAGCCCCTCTAAACCCACACCCCACATACAAGACATTACACCGAAACTTTCTCTTAACATATGCCCACACACATGACATCACACCAATACACGCCTATAACCATGCCCACAACAACATGAAATCACACCACACCATTACACGCCTATAACCATGCCCACACACATGACATCACACCAAGACACGCCTCTAACCACACCCAAACACATGGCATCACACAGAGACATGCCTCTAACCATGCCCACACACATGACATCACACCAAGACATGCCTATAACCACACCCAAACACATGACATCACACCAGGACACTCCTATAACCATGCCCACACACATGACATCACACCAGGACACGCCTCTAACCACACCCACATACATGACATCACACCGAAACATCTCTCTAACTATGCCCACACACATGACATCACACCAAGACATGCCTATAACCATGCCCACACACATGACATCACACCAGGACACTCCTATAACCATGGCCCACAACACATAAATCTCTCCCTTGACACGCCACTAACCAACCCACATACATACATCAACAAACCGAAACATCTCTCTAACTATGCCCACACACATGACATCACACCAAGACATACCTCCAACCATGCCCACACACATGACATCACACCAAGACATGCCTATAACCATGCCCACACACATGACATCACACCAGGACACGCCTATAACCATGCCCACACACATGACATCACACCAAGACATGCCTATAACCATGCCCACACACATGACATCACACCAGGACACGCCTCTAACCACACCCACATACATGACATCACACCGAAACATCTCTCTAACCATGCCCATACACATGCCATCACACCAAGACATGCCTATAACCATGCCCACACACATGACATCACACCATTACACGCCTATAACCATGCCCACACACATGACATCACACCAAGACACGCCTCTAACCACACCCAAATACATGACATCACACCAAGACACTTCTCTAACCATGCCCAAACACATGACATCACACCAAGACACGCCTCTAACCACACCCAAACACATGACATCACACCAAGACATACCTCCAACCACCCCCAAACACATGACATCACACCAGGACATGCCTCTAACCACACCCACACCTGACATCACACCAAGACACGCCTCTAACCACACCCACACATGACATCACACCAAGACACACCTCTAACCACGCCCAAACACCTGACATCACACCAAGACACACTCCTCTAACCACTGCCCAAACACCATGACATCACAACCAAGACTTACCTTTAAACCACATCACCCAAACACTTCACATCGACACAAAAATGCCTCTAAAACACAGGCCCCCACCTGACATCACACCAGTACATGCCTCTAACCACTACCACACCTGACATCACACCAGGACATGCCTCTAACCACACCCATACATGACATCACACCAAGATACGCCTCTAACCACGCCCAAACACATGACATCACACCAGCCTCTAACCATGCCCAAAACACATGACACACACCAATACACGCCTCTAAAACACACACCCAAACACCTGACATCACAACCAAGAAATGCCTCCTAACCACACACCCAAACAACATGACATCACACTAAGAACTTACCTCTAACCCACACGCCGAAACACATCACATCACACAAGACATACCACAACCACACCCAAACCAACATGACATCACACCAGACATACCTCCAACCAACACCCACACATGACATCACACCACCAAGATACGCCTCTACCATGCCCAAACACATGAACCAATCACAACAAACATGCCTCTTAACCACACCCACACAAGACATCACTACCAAAGATACTCCCTCTAACCATGCCCAAACACATGACATCACACCAAGACACGGCCTCTAACCATGCCCAAACACATACATCACAACAAGACATGCCCTCTAACACAACCAACATGAATATCACACCAAGATAATTCACTAACCACCGCCCAAACACATGACATCACACCAAGACAACCCTCTAAACCATGCCCAAACACTTGACCATCACACCAAGATACCTCTAAACCCACACCCAAACACATGACATCACACCAAGACAGGCCTCTAACCACACCCACACCTGACATCACACCAAGTCATACCTCCAACCACACCCAAACACATGACATCACCACCAAGAATACATTTCCCACAACCCCCAAACACATGACATCACACCAAGACATTTCCTCAAACCACACCCCACCACAAGACATCACAATCACCAGGACATGCCTCTAACCACATGCCCCACAAATGCCATCACACCAGACAATGTCCTCAAACCACACCCACACATGACATCAAACCAGACATGCTGCCTCTAAACACAACCCACACATGCATCACACACCCAAGATACCCTCTAACCACGCGCAACACATGACATCACACCAATCATGCCTCTAACCATGCCCAAACACATGACATCACCACCAAGACCCCGTGCCTCTAAACCACACCCAAACACATACAATCACACCAAGAAATTGCCTCTAACCACACCACACTTGACAGCACACCAAGTCATAATTTTTTTTAAAACCTCCAACCACACCCAAACAAACATGACATCAACACCAGACCATACCTCCAACCTGTCAACGTTCATGCCGCGGTTCCCGCCCTTGACCCATCGCCCTTCCGTGCCTGCCCATGTCTCTGCTGGGGCTCCCTGTGCAGGGGTCCCCCCAGCATCCTGTGTTCTGCTATGTTACTTGCCCTGTCCCTGTCCAGGTTCCTTGTGCTTCCTGGGTCCTGTCCTGTGCAATGGTCCCTCCCTAAAGGCGTGCGCGCGGCAAGCTTCCTGCCCTATTTATAGTTTTATCCTGTTCTTGTGCACCTTCCTCTTCACCCCTGACCACTGGCTATAAGAGGAAGTTCCTAGTCTCTACTCTGGGTCAGTTCATTGCAGTCCCTGTTGCTGTGTCCCCTGTCGCAGCTGCTTCCCATCTTGAGCCCCTGCCAGCATCTCAGCAGCTGTTTGGAGCCCTTTAACCCTGAGATGCTGGTCCAGTGGTCACGTTGTTCTCTGAGCTCCTGGCCGTCCGTCCGTCGTGTCTGTGTCTCCTGTAAACCTGCCTTGTCCTGTAAGTGCTCTCCTGTTTCCTGCCGTGTTCCCTGTCCTTTACCTGATTTTTACCCGTCCAGTCCTGCCGTATCCCGTGGTGCTATGTGTACGTTTAACCCTCCTGTATCCTGCATACATGTTCCCTGTGGTTCCTGTATTCCACCGCCTGGATTCCTTTCTGCACACCGCTGTCCACCACCACAGGTAGCCACGTCAGGGTATGACCTGGGGGTCCCGCAGCCAAGTCCTCCCCTTTGTCGGCGGGCATCTTGGCGCAGACCAGGGGCCCCTTATACTCCACTCCCTGGCGTGGTCCTCCAGCTACCACCTCGCATGTGGTGATCACAGAGGATCCACACCCGGAATGTCTGGCGTTCCGGGGCGCTTCGGCGTACGTCTGTCGCCGCCCCACCTTTACAAAAACAAACCCAAACACATGACATCACACCAAGATATACCTCCAACCACACCTAAACACATGACATCACACCAAGATACGCCTCTAACCACACCCAAACACAGGACATCACACCAAGACACGCCTCTAACCACCCCCAAACACATGACATCACACCAAGACTTACCTCTAACCACACCCAAACACATGACATCACACCAAGACATTGCCGCTAACAATATACAACACCTACATCACACCATTACTTACCTCCTAACCACACCCAAACACATGACATCACTACAAGACTTACCTCTTAACCACACCCAAACACATTGACATTCACACCAAGATACGCCCTCTAACCACACACCCAAACACATGACATCACACAAAACACCTTCTAACCACCTCCCAAAACACATGACATCACATACCAAGACATGCCTCTAACCACACCCAAACACATGAACATCACACCAGACTTACCTCAAAACACATAATACAAAACACATGACATCACAACCAAGACCATGCTCTAACCACCCCCAAACACATGGACATCACACCAAGACACCCCTCTAACCACACCCAAACACATGACATCACACCAAGACACGCCTCTAACCACACCCAAACACATGACCACACACCAAGACTTACCTCTTAACCACACCCAAACACATGACATCACACTCAAGACTTACCCCCTAAACCACACACCAAACACATGGACATCAACACCAAGACATACTGGTAACCACACCCACACAATAACATCACACCAAGACAAGCCTCTTAACTACCCCCAAACCACAAGACATCACGCCAATATTACGCCCTAACCACACCCAACCATGACATCACATCAAGACTTAACCTCCAAACCACGCCTAAACACATGACAAATCACACCAAACACGCCCTCAACCACACCCACACATGAACAACACACAAGATATTCCTCTAACCATATACAAACAACATGACATCACATACGCCCATACTTACCTCTAAACCACACCAAACTCATGACATCACACCAAGACCAATGCCCTCAAACCATATACACAACACATGACATCACACCAAGACTATACTCTAAAAACCACACCCAAACACAGGAAATCACACCAAGACTTTCCTCTAACCACACACCCAAACACAAATGACATCACACCAAGATACTCCTCTAACCACACCCAAACACATGACATCACACCAAGAAAAAACGCATCTAGACCACCCCCAAACACATGACATCACACCAAGACAATCCTCTAACCACACCCAAAACACATTGACATCACACCAAGACTTTACCTCTAACCACACCCAAACACATAACATCACACCAGACAAATGCCTCTAACCACCCCCAAACACATGAACCATCACACCAATACCACGCCTCTAACCACACCAAACACATGACAACACACCAATACACGCCTCTACCACACCCAAACACTGACATTTTCACCACCAATACTTACCTCTAACCACCACACCCAAACACATGACGATCACACCAAGACTTACCCGTAACCACACCAAACACAGACATCACACCAAGACATGCCTCTAAACCACCCCCATACACCATGACATCACAAACCAGACAACGCCTCTAACCACACCCAAACACATGACAATCCACACAAGAACAAACCCTCTATCACCACACCCAAAACACCATGACAACACACCAAGACCCTTACCTCTAACCCACACCCAATCACATGAACATCACACAAAGATTACCCCTAACCAACACCCAGACACATGACATCACACCAAGACTTACCTGTAACCACACCCACACATAACATCACACCAAGACATGCTCTAACCCACAACCCAAACACATGACATCACCTCAAGATACGCCTCTAACCACACCCAAAACGAAGACATCACACCAAGACTTACCACCAACCACGCCTAAACACATGACATCACACCAAGACACGCCTCTAACCACACCCACACATGACATCACACCAAGATATTCCTCTAACCATATACAAATATGGTCACGCACACCTGAATAAGAGGAGCCGGAGGCAAAAAGTGGAAAGGCAGTAAAGCCACGTATAAAAAATAATAGATCCACTGCACACCGATGGATATTATAATATAATATAATATCCATCGGTGTGCAGTGGATCTATTATTTTCTATGCTGCCTCTAACCATGCCCACACACCTGACATCACACGAGACACGCCTCTAACCACCCCCAAACACATGACATCACACCAAGACATGCCTCTAACCACACCCAAACAATACCATCACACCAAGACTTACCTCTAACCACACCCAAACACATGACATCACACCAAGACTTACCTCTAACCACACCCAGACACATGACATCACACCAAGACTTACCTCTAACCACACCCAGACACATGACATCACACCAAGACTTACCTCTAACCACACCCAAACACATGACATCACACCAAGACTTACCTCTAACCACACCCAAAGACATGACCATCACAACAGGAACATGCTCTACTAACCATGCCCAACACATGAAAATCAACCCCATAACATTGCTCCAACCACACCCAAACACAGGACATCACACCAAGACACGCCTCTAACCACCCCCAAACACATGACATCACACCAAGACTTACCTCTAACCACACCCAAACACATGACATCACACCAAGACTTACCCCTAACCACACCCAAACACATGACATCACACCAAGACTTACCTGTAACCACACCCACACATAACATCACACCAAGACATGCCTCTAACCACACCCAAACACATGACATCACACCAAGATACGCCTCTAACCACACCCAAACACATGACATCACACCAAGACATACCTCCAACCACGCCTAAACACATGACATCACACCAAGACACGCCTCTAACCACACCCACACATGACATCACACCAAGACATTCCTCTAACCATATACAAACACATGACATCACACCAAGACTTACCTCTAACCCATGAACCAAACAACATGACCAACACACCAAGACTTACCTCTAACCACACCAAACACATGACAACGACACCAGATTAAACTCCCACTAACCACACCCAAACACATGACATCACACCAAGACACGCCTCTAACCACCCCCAAACACATGACATCACACCAAGACTTACCTCTAACCACACCCAAAACACATGACCCATCACACCAAGACACGCTCTAACAACACCCAAACACATGACACCAACACCAGTACTTTACCTCTAACCACAACCCCCAAACCCAATGACCCATCACACCAAGACTTACCCCTAACCACACCCAAACACATACCACACACCAAGACTTACCTGTAACCACACCCACACATAACATCACACCAAGACATGCCTCTAACCACACCAAACACAAGAACATCACACCAAGAAAACGCCTCTAACCACACCCAGAACACAGGACAATCACACCAAGACATTACCTCCAACCCACGCCCTAAACACAACATTCACACCAAGACAACGCCTCTAACCACATCCCACACATTGACAATCACACCAAGATATTCCTCTAACCAAATACAAATATGGTCACCGCAACCTGAAAAAAGAGGAGGCGGATGCAAACAGTTAAAGGCCGCAAAAGCCACGTAAGAAAATAAATAGAACCCTTCACAAACCCGAGTATTATATTATATATAAATAACCCATCGTTGTGCAGTGGAATCTATTATTTTTCCCTTGCTGCCTCTAACCCATGCCCACTACACCGAACATCACACGAACAAGCACCCCTAACCACACCCAAAACACATACATCTCACAAAGACTTACCTCTAACCATACCCAGAACACATGACATCACACCAAAGCCTTTACCTCTAACCACACCGTGGCCCCACGACGGGGCGAGCTCCAGACACATGACATCACACCAAGACTTACCCCCTAACCACACCCATACCATGGACATCACACCAAGTCTTTACGCTCTAACCACCACCCTAGACACATACAACACAACAAGACTTACCTCCTAACCACCCCAAAACACATGACATCACACCAAGACTACCTCTAACCACACCCAACACAATGACATCACACCAAACAACGCCTCTAACCACAACCGAAACACATGACATCACACCAAGACTTACCTCTAACCACACCCAAACACATGACATCACAACATACAACACCTCTAACCACACCCAAACACATTGACATCACACCAAAGGACTTATGTCCTAAACCACACCCATATACATGACATCACACCAAGATTCGCCTCTAACCACACCCAATCACATGAACAATCACACAAGACAAACACGCCTCTAACCACACCCATACACATGACATCACAACAGGATATACCTCTAACCAACACCCAAACACATAACATCGACACCAAGGACATACCTCTAACCAACACCCAAACACATGACAGATCACACCCAAGACAACGCCTCTAACCACACCCAAACACATGACATCCACACAAGTACTTAACCTCTAACCACACCCAAACAATGACAACACACCAAAGGACACAAAACACTTCTTAACCACCACCCAAACACATGACATCACACCAAGACTTATGTCTAACCACACCCAAATACATGATATCACACCAAGATACGCCTCTAACCCCAACCCAAACACATGGAACAACACACAAGACAAAACGCCTCTACCACACCAGACACTGACAGTCCACATACACAAGACTTACCTCTAACCACACCCAAAACACATGACATCACACCAAGAACTTACCTCTAAACCACACCCAAACACATTGACACACAACAAGACACGCCTCTAACCACACCCAAACACATGACATCACACCAAGAACTTACCACTAACCACACCCAAGAACACATGACATCACACCAAACACAACCTCTAACCACACCAAACACATGACATCACAAACCCAAGACTTATTTCTACACCACACCCAAATACATGACATCACATCCAATAACACGCTCTAACCACTCCCAAACCCATGAACATCACACCAAGACACGCCTCTAACCACACCCAAACACATGACATCACACCAAGACACACCTCTAACCACACCCAAACACATGACATCACACCAAGACTTATGTCTAACCACACCCAAACACATGACATCACACCAAGATACGCCTCTAACCACACCCAAACACATGACATCACACCAAGACACGCCTCTAACCACACCCAAACACATGACATCACACCAAGACTTACCTCTAACCACACCCAAACACATGACATCACACCAAGACTTACCTCTAACCACACCCAAACACATGACATCACACCAAGACATGCCTCTAACCACACCCAAACACATGACATCACACCAAGACACGCCTCTAACCACACCCAAACACATACATGCCAACTTTTTAGACAGCCAAAAAGAGACACATTTTCGGGATTGCATTGTAACCAATGATGAAATATTAAGTAAATTGTTATGTAATAAACAGCGAGGAAGCAATCAGATATTTTTTAAAGCTAGACAGTCAATCTATTGATGCAAATCTATTTCCCAAATGAAAAAGAGGAACACTTATAGAACAAAAAGGGACAGAGGGACAAGGGTTAAAAACAGGGACTGTCCCTCCAAAATAGGCACACTTTGGAGGTATGAGTATGGCCAATTGTGTGCAAGTTCGGCTATATCCTGGAACTCCCACATAATGGTGAAGCGAACGCCGCAATGGCTAGCGCGTCCACTCATTCTCATGCACAGTCGGCTTGCACAGGGGCGTAGTACAGGGTCAGGGAAAGTCCCTACGGCCCTCACCCGAGGGGGCCCAAAAGCCCCCTCCACAAAGAAGACTCGCATTGAAAATGGCACATGGTAACAGGGGCCCATTTCACTTTTTGCACTAGGGCCCCAGAGCTTCAAGTTACACCTCAGGGCTTGCAGCTACTGTGTTTCCCCCGAAAATAAGACAGGGTCCTATATTATTTTTTTACTACAAAAGTTGGGTTAGGACTAATTTTTTATGTTACCGAGCCCCAGAAGCTGCCTTCTTACAAAGTGAACAACCACTAAGTAAACTTGCATTAAAAAAAAAAAAATTCCACCAAAAAACATCCCTCTTGTTCCAAAGTGTACTGTGTATTAGGCTACAGTGTATTCATTATTCCACACTTTGTTGTAATTTGGTCCATAAAAGGGACAATTTTCAGTTAATTTGTAAGTGGAAAACTACTGGAGGGATAAAAAATTTCCAAAAGGGTATGGTCCAGGGGGCTGATTTTTACGTTTTTTTGGGCATTTTGACACGATTCCCCCCCCCAAAACTGCTCAAAACCTAAAAGGTTTCCATTCATTTTCCCCTTCATTCTTATGGAAAAAACGTGACATTGTTCATATGACTGTTTTTCTCCTCGCTTCTTTCGGTGCGTTTACCAGCGCTGGAAAATAAGTTGGGAGAAAGGCAGAAAGCAGGAAGCAGAGAGCAAGAGTCATGTCCAAGATTTCTACTCTGACCAGCTTGGAACAAGCTACCCGAAGATCATGGAAACTTATTTTTAAAGTGACCCTGAGAAACATTTCCCTTTGGAAGTTGTCCGATGCCCCCTGCCCCCGTCCCGGGTGCCTCCTTTTCCCCGATGCCCAAAGGCCCCCCGTCCCCACGTCGGGGGGGGCCCGCCCCCTCCCCCCGGTGCCCAACCCCACTTACCCGGCCCATGCCCCCTGCTCCGTCCGTCTCTGTCCCACACACCGCGGTCTGCTTCCCTAGGGGGGGCCGGCAGTGTAAAAATTTTAAAGGGGCAGTCACCGGTAATTGCCATAACCGACCTCTTTTAAAAAGCCCCTCTTCCTGGTTTAACGCCGCCGGATTTTTAGTGCTCTTTGCCTACGAGAAAGCTTCCCCAAAAGCCTTGTTCATTTTCCTGTACCGACCTTCTCCCGCCCTCGACCACGAATCTTGCCGCCTGCCCCCTTCCTCCGTCCACTTTTTCTCGAACCTCACCCCTTCCAGACCTTCCCCTGTCCCCGCTACAGCCCTGCCTGCGATTTTGTACCCGCTACACCTGGTGCCCCTCAAGCGTCCCGTGGGGGTAGGCCTGTAACCCCCCGCAGCAAGTCCCCCCGTTTTTGGGTGGGGGGCCCTTGGTGAAAACCGGATATTAGTTCCGCTCCCTGGCGGGTTAACCACGCTTTTTTTGGGGCCAGGGATCCACAAAACCCCCGACGGACAGCTCCCAAAGGGTCCCTGATTTTTAATCCCCCTTTTTCTGTCACATATACATGCCTTGCAAAGTATTCCCCCCTTTTGAACTTTCAACCTTTGCCACATTTCAGGCTTCAAACAAAATAAAAATTTTTTAAATTTTTTTGTGAAGAATCAACAACAAGGGGGACACAAATTGTGAAGTGGAACGAAATTTATTGGATATTTTAACTTTGTAAAAAATAAAAACTAAAAAGTGGGGGGCAATATTTGATATGTTTAAAAAACATCCCAAATTTTTCTGGGGCCCAAAAGTTGGATTTTTTTTTTCTCTGGCAACCCCTTCTTCCCCCTTTTTTGGGTTCTCCCGGGCGGCTTGGGGCAAACTGTAAACAAGACTTTTTTATGGATATTTTTTGAAAAAGGGCTTTTTTTGCCGCTCTTCCATAAAGGCCAATTTGTGCAGTTACCCCCATTTTGTCCTATGGACAGATCCCCACCTCAGCTGTAGATCTCGCAGTTCACCAATGATCAGGGGCCCTTTGGGCTGCACTCTGATCATTTTCTCCTTGTTTGAGAGAAATTTAGGGGGACCCCGGGGTCTTGGTAGATTTGCGGGCCCCTGAAAACTCCCATTTCAATATGACGCTTGCACATGCCCTTGGGTTTTTTAAAGTTTGGGAAATCTTTTTTATCCAAAATCTGGCTTTAAACCTCCACAACATTCACGGACCTGCCGGGTTTTCCTTGGTTTTCATATGCCCTGCGCTTTAAACAAACCCTGAGCTTCACAGAGCAGGGGGCTTTATACGGAGACTTATTAAAACAGGTGGATTATTTTATCCATCAGTCATTTTGGACAACTTGTTTTTTCAAGTCCTCAAGGGGAAATTCTGGAGTGAGTTTGTGCCTTTAAAGTAAAGGGGGCCGAAAAAAATTGCAGCCCCACTTTTCATTTTTTTATTTTTACAGAAGTTTCAAAAATTCCGATAAATTTCGTTCCACTTCCCATTTTTCCCATTGTTTTTAATTCTTCAACGAAAAAAAAAATTTTTATTCTTTATGTTTGAAGCCTAAATGTGGGCAAAAAGTTTTTAAAATTCAAGGGGCCGAATACTTTTGCAGGCACTGTATGCCCTTCACCCCTGCACTTGGCCCCCAGATGATTAGGTCTGTAGTCAATCATTACTTTTATCAAACTACCCCAATTTTTGAAACAAGCGGATCTTGTAAACTTAACACTTCTCCCTTCACCATTCATACACCCCAAGATTTTAAGCTCTTGGACAGGGCCCTCCCCCCTTGGGCTCATCTGACTTTTCATTGGGGTAATTTTCGTCTTTTGTCCCAAATTGTAAAAATTTCTCGAATATTTTGGCGCTATATAAAGATTATTATAGTATGTGCAGCCATGTACTGTAGATGTAGGAAGGGCCTCTAGATTTAGCTTTACTGATGGGCCCCAAGATTTAGTCTTACTGGAGGGCCCCATGTGACCCAATCCCACATTGCTGAAACCTGAGCTTTTTGGCTGTGGCTCTGCTAAACCCGGCACACTTCTCTTCTAAAGTGCTATACCAGGCAAAACCATTAGAGGGCAACAAAGGAGCAGCTACAGCCTGAAATCATCTGCCTGAGGTATTCATATCCAGCAAATATCAAAGTAGCATGCACTCTAGTCAGTGGATCAGCTCCTCTATACTGAGGACATCACCCACTGCCACAAATAGAGTAAGAAAAATATACAAAAATATATAACGCATCACATCAATAAAGGCTGTCTATACATATTAGCCCATAGTGAGCTTCATTTATATATTTAAAAAAAAAACAAAAAAAAAACCCTCTAAGGAATTTTGGAAGTTTTTTTTTTATTCAGTCCCCTCTGGACTTTGCAAGCGCGGAATTTCAATGCGATTACGCCACACAGTGTCCTGTGTTTATGTGTATTCTGACGATGATGATTGTACATTGCACTCACTGAGAGCTGGACATGACAATTGCTTGAGGCGTATTTGCGGCGCATTATGCTCCTAAGTACGCGCATTGTGTGAACATACCATAAAGTATTAAGGAATGTTGCTGTGGGATGAGGTAGGGTGTAATAGCAGAGCCATTTTTTTAAACTGTTCTGCCATATATTATTATAACAGAATAGTGCTTGAGTGAGTACCTCTCCCCCACCTTAGTGGTCAAGTTCCCTAAGAGGGCTTAATAATATTTTTTTTTTTTATTACAAGTTTAAACCATCCCCCATTGCCATTTTGCAAATAAAATAAAAGAATAAACATAACTGGTATCAAGCATCCATAAAATTCCAATCTATTAACATATAATAATAATTTTTATCCCATATGGTGAACACTGTAGAAAAAAAATATCGCCACCACCAAAGTTTCGGAGTTTTTTTCCTCTTGTTTTGCATCCCCAAAAGATTGGAATAAAAACTGATAAAAAAAAATGAGCCTTCACTTAGGTCCATAGATGGGAAAATAAAAAAGTTATTGGTCGTAGAAAATGGCAAATTTAAAAAGTAAAGACGTTTTTATCGTTTTAAAAGTACTTAATCATAACGAAAACTGGAATACAGGCAGTCCCTGACTTACACCTTTCCTCTAGTTACAAATCAGGAGAGACTTATTGGTCATACATTCCAACTCTCCGTTTTTTGGCGGGGGGTCCCGCAAATAGGGGTCCCCCCCCGCCCTCCCGGGGAGTTGTGCATTTCCTCCCGCCCCTGCAGTCTGCGGGGGTCCTTAACATACCCTGGCTGTCGCAAGAGTACCGCTATTGCCTACTACTGGCGTCCGCGCGGTCCGCTCCTAGCAGGCGGAGTGAAGCGGCCGCTGCGCCTGCTTCAACCCGCCGGGATTCCCTCCACTGTGCGGGAGGAGGTAGTAGGGATAGCTCCCCTCCACCCTGTCTCCCCCTGTCTATATCCGCGCCGGTGTGGGCGCCGCTCATAAGGTCAGCGGCGGCAGGGGAAGTGACGCGCAGCTGCAGGGGATTGACGCGCGGCTTGCTACTCACTTTCCCCCTCGCCGCTGAAGATATCGGCAGGAGCTGGCGCGCTGCAGGAGCCTGGGTAAAGGTAAAGTGGCGATTTAATTATTTTATTTTTAAATGGCTTTTAGGGGCTCTACCTGCTAACAAGAAGGGCAACTGACCTGGCCACAATGGGGCAGTCACCTGGCCAACAAAGGGGGCACTACCTGGCAACAATGGCGGGCACTACCTGGCAACAGAGGGGGCCACTACCTGGCAAACAGATGTGGGCCTACCTGGCAAGACATATGGGGGCACTAGCCTGGCTAACAGATGTGGCACATCTACCTGCACAGAGGGGACATCTACCTGGCAGACAGAGGGGGCACTACCTGCAATCAAAGGGGCACTACCTGTGCTAACATGATGGGGGCACTACCTGGCTAACAGATGGAGGGCACTACCTGCAACAGAGGGGACACTACCTGGCAACAGAGGGGGGCACAACCTGTGCAACAGAGGGGCCAGTCTACCTGCAAACAATGGTGGCCACTACCTGGCAAACATTGTGGGCACTACCTGTCTATCAATGTGTGCACTTACCTGGCTAACAATGGGGGCAACCTACCAGGCTAACAATATGGCACCTACCGAGGCTAACAATGGTAGGCACCTAACTCTGCAACAGTGGGGCACCTACCTGGCTAACAAAGGGGGACACCTACCGTGGCTAACAAAGGGGGGCATTACCTAGCTAACAAAGGGGGCCAGCTACCTGGCTACAAATTTGGGCTCTACTGGCTTACAGAGGGGGCATCTAACTTGGCAACAAGGGGGCATCTACCCCTAGTAAGGGCACTACCTGGTTATGGGGGCTACTACCAGGCAATAAGTGCATCTAGACAGGCTTTCATTCCAAAGCCGTTATGCAGTACTGTGGAGTGGGTGTGGCATATTGAAGTGGCGCGGAGCATACCGCATGGGGGCTTGCCCATGCAAATTTTTGTGGCGCCGACGCGCGTAGCGCGCCGCCCACTAATAGACTCGTGCTTTTTCATTTCAAAGTTGGCCAACTACATCTTATGTGGCCATGCCTGGCACTTCTGTAGTTTACCATGTACCCAGCAGATAGTAGTTGTAGAAAGACCAGTTCCAGCATTCCACAGCAGGCACAGGAGATGAAGAAGAGGTGAAATCTTCTTAAGAGGGGACAGATGAGCGAAACAAATGTGTGAAACCCTTCCCGGCACTATCCCTTGTTGTACTGATTTCCATTGTCAATAAATCAAAGCCTTGTTCGACATACAACAAATTCAACTTAAGAACAAACCTACAGTTCCTATCCCGTTTGTTACCCGGGGACTGCTTGTAATTTGGAATTGTACCGATGTGTATGGTCTATGGTACGGTGAATGGTACCATTAAAAAGTACATTTTGTAGATGTAGATGTTATGGCACAGGCAGCTTCAGACTCACACTGCCTGGTATCAGCTCTGCTATTCCTGCTACAGGTCTCCAAAGTAATGTCACTCCCTGCTCTCTGTCTAATCAGGAAGGGTGATACGGATGGGAACCCAGAGACACTTGTGTGCATTTAGAGTAGATAAAATCTCTCTTATCTCCTGATCAGAGCAATATCTAACACAGCTATGTATTTAGTAAAAGTCTTTATTACCTTTCCTGACATGTTATTGTCATGGGGGCTGGAGCGAGAGGTGCCGGCGGTGCATCGCGTCCGCCCTCGCTGCCCCAGGGGCCCCCCCCCACGAAGGGGGTCCGGTGCGGGTGCCAGCGGCCGTCCCTGCGTCCATCCCCCGCTGCCCGTCCCTGGCGCCAGTTCCTCTTACCTGTCCCACGCTCCCTGTGAACGCTGCAACCGCTGCCCTGTCATTGCCGCCAGCCAGCGTACCGTGCTTAGCGCGCGCACGCGACGGCTAGTGCTGGATTTAAAAGGCCAGCGCACCATTAATTATTTATTGATGGCCTCATGGTCCTATTTGAAGGAGATACGCCCCAGCACGCTATTGCCAGTTGTTGGGTGCATTTAATGAGTCTAGATTATTGGAAGGACCTGTCTGATCATCCGTGTACCAGTCTGTCCGCTTACGTTTCCTGACCTTGCCTGTTTTGCCGACCTGCCCTGACCTCTGCCCGTCTACTGACCACGAACCTCTGCGCCTGGCCTGTCCTGACTCTCTGCCCTGTCCCCGTGATCTACGCTTCGATACGATTTTGGTACCCCGCTTGACCCCGGCCGCAATCGCAATCAAAGTCACGCGTCAGGGATAGCGACCCTGGCGAAGTCCTGTACGCCGTGCAGTCAAAGTCCATCCCGCTTTTGCGAGCGGGCTCGGTGAATACCGGGGGCTGACTTAAGACTCCGCTCCCTGGCAGTGGCTTAAGCTATCATCGCTTGACATGTGGTCCAGCGAATCCCACCAATCCCTTACATACGAAACGGTGGCCAAGGAATTCCGCAGGTTACCTCTGCCTGAACTTCGGGCTTCAAGAAGGCCGTCGCACAGCATACCAGCGTATTGACCAGCACGAGACCAGAATTCAGGACCTTGCGGCCCGTCTACCTCTGCCTGCGGCTGCTGCCGCCACGCCAGTACCTCCTCCGCTGCCGCAGCTCTGCTCCGTCTCCGTCAGGATGGCTCCACTGTGGGTCACTACTCCGTGCAGTTCCGCATCCTAGCCTCGAAGCTGACTGGAAAAAGGGAGGCCTGTGGTGCGACCTTCTGCAAGAGCCTTGCGGGACCATATTAAAGACGAGCTCGCTGGTCGTGGACTTGCCTTCTGCTCTGGACGACCTGATTTGGTTAGCTACCCGAATTGATAGTCGGTTTGCCGAGAGACAACAAGAGCTCCACCTCCAACGGGAGATCCCCCCCGACTACGCTCGGCTACCTACGTCTGGCCCCTGTTGTTGCCAACACCTCCACTTCCTCCGCGCCAACACGGTTCCTTGAGGACAACCATGCAGGTAGGAAGAGAGAACCCACCTGACCCAGGAAGAACGTTCGGCTGCGTCGTCTGAGGCCAGCAGTGCTTCTACTGTGGCGGTTCTGGCCACTTCATTGGGGCCAGTCCGGGGAAAGCTCTCGGCAACCTAGGGCGCTCGCAGGATAACATCCCCTAGTGTCCCTAGGAAATTTTGTCAGCCAGGCCAGTCTCCAGATTTCGTCTCCCTTGACCCCTCTGATAAACCACTGTTCGTCTCCTCCCGTCAGTGTGGCGAATGACCATCAAAGGACTCTATTCGTTTTCTGCATTGCTCACCCTCACGTTGCAGATAGCGCCCTACACAAGGACGAACTTTGAAACTGCTTGTTCTGCCTCGCTCTCATCTTCGGAAACCCTCCTGGCCTTCCTTGGAATACAATCCATGCTCCAACCTTGGACTGAACATGGGGCGAAATCATCCGTTGTAGGTCCCGCGTGCCACTCGCGATGCCTTCCAGTTACGCGTCCTGCTCTAAGCGGCCCGTGCATACCTGCAAAGTCTACGAAGCCTTATTCGGGTCATGCCCACTACCGTACCAGGATCTTGGACAATGTTTTTTTTTCCGAAAGACAGGCCGAAACTCTGCCTCCGTCACGCGGCCTTATTTTGATTGTCCTATTTGACCTGCAACCCGCAGTACTCCGCCCCGAGTGTCAGAGTCTAAGCCTCATCTCCGTCCCGAGACTAAGGCTATGTCAGAGTATATCCAGAGGAGATATCTCCTGTAAGGGCTTCATATGCAAGATCTTCTTCCTCGCATCGTGGGCAGGTTTCTTCTTTTTTGTTGAAAGAAAGACGTTCTCTTCGACCCTGTGATCGCGAGTTTCGAGGGACTTAACAGAAATTACTAATAAAAAATCGATACCCCCCTGGCCCTCTGATCACGGAGCTGTTCGGATCGCCTGCGTGGCGTGAAACAATTTTTTACCAAAGTTGGATCTACGAGGACAAATAACCTGATTCGATTCATGAAGCGACGAGATGGAAGACGCCTTAATACCTAGAGCATGGCCATCTTTTGAGTATCTTGTCATGCCATTTGCCGCTCAACGCTCTGGCGGTGTTCCAGAACTTTGTCATGAGATCTTCCGAGACCCTCCTCTACGCGTCTGTGTCATCGCTACCTAGATGATATCCTAATCTTTCGTCCCCTGACCCTGGAAACTCACCGCTCCCACATCCGCCAGGTGCTCAAACGTCTCCGTGACCCCAGTTATAGCCAAATCTGATGTAAATGCCTGAGTTATAACGCACCTCGTTGCCTTCCTGGGCTCCAACCATCTTGGATCAGGGCCTCCAGTGGATCCCTCGAAATTTGTCTGCAGTCCTTCAAATGGCCTCCGCCCATTTGGCCTATCGCTCTAGTCCAACGCTGTTTGTGGTTCGCAAATGATTACAGACAAAATCATCCCTCATTTCTCGCACGCGTCCTTGGCCCCGCTGGTGGCCCCCTTACGAAGAAAAATGACCAACCCTAAATCCTGGGCCGCCAGAGGCCCAAAAAGCATTTGATCGCCTCAAATCAGCATTCGCTTCTGATCCAGTTCTGTCTCGCCAGGACTCCGTCAGCGTCCCTTTATCCTATAAGTGGACTCCCTCCTCGTGTAGGTGCAGTTGTCTTGTTCTCCTTCAGAAGTTCTCCGTAAAACTGCGTACTTGCGGCTGTCTTCTCTAAAACCTTCACTCCCAGCCGAAAAAAATTATACGAAATCGTGATTTTGACTTACTGCTATTAGAGTAGCCCTAGATGTAATGCGCGACTTGCCTGGACGGGAGCTCGTCACCCCATCGTTGATATTCCCCGATCACAAAAATCCTTCTCTATCTGCATGTCTGCCCAACTACAGCACCCTCGGCAAGCTAAGGTGGTCACTCTTCATCTCCCGCTTTGATTTTCTTCCCTTCACTTTCGTTCAGCAGGTCAATAACATCAGAGGCAGACGCTCTCTCTAGGTCCTCGGACACAGTGGGGGGGTTGGAGCCACCTCTGCAATAACATAATTCCTCCTTAACGTCTCCTCTCACGGCTGCCCCCTGGACTCTTCAACTTCTGCCCCCTGTGAAAACCTACTCCGTCCCTGCCATCTGCCTCGTATCCTGAAGTGGGGACATCCTCCGGACAGCTGGACACCCTGGAGTCCATAAGTCTCTACAACTAATCTCCCGTTATTATTGTGTGCCCACCCTCCGCTCGAGAGTGTTACGGAGACTCTGTCCCTGCCTGTAACGCCCTCTTTGTGCTGTACCACTTGTGCCAGTATAAAGTGCCTCGTCTCAGACCCGCGGGCCTGCTTCAACCCCTCCGGTTCAAGAAAGACATTTGGCTCCCATATAGCCATGGACTTTGTTACGACTCTCCCCCTCCTCAGGAAACTCGTCATCTGTGTGGGTGACAGAAGATTTTCAAAAATTGCCCACTTTGTTGGTCCACTGCCGGGTTACTCTCTGCTCCTCAGCTGGCCCAGCACTTTTTCACCACATTTTCGGTTTGCATGGTCTTCCATTGCAATATAGTCTGCGGATAGGTGGTCCCAGTTTGTTTTGAGATTCTTGCGAGCCTCTGTGAGCTCAGCTTGCAGGTTCAACTAGACTATCTCCGTCTGCATACCACCCTCATCACAACGGGCAGGTAGAGAGGGTTAACCAAGTGTTAGGTACCACCTATGACCATTTTGTTTCTGCCCCGTCAGATACTGTGGTCTGACCTCCTCCACTGGCAGAATTCTCTTATAATTCTCTAGACTCGTAATCCGCTGGGGCCTCTCCGCTTTTTTGTGGTGTTTTGGCTACATCCCCGCCCGCCCTTCCCTCTGGCTACTTCGTGTCCATGATCGCTGCCTTGGATGCCCAGGTGCGTGACATCGAGCACTCTGGCAAACCACGCGTCAGGCCCTTCATACGGTCCTCGCTCGCACCAAAATCCAGCAGACAGGGACCGTAGGCCCCCTCCCCTATTTAAGCCAGGTGATAGAGTTTGGTTGTCCCGCCAAATACATCCACTTCAAGTGCCCTGTTATTAAGTTAATACACAAACGTTGGAAATCCCTAAAGAAGCATTTATTTGCCCCCCCCCCTATCTATCATACATGAAAAAACTGGGAGAGTCCTCAAAGTTTTTTCATGTATGATAGATTAGCAAAAAATCTTCTTTAGGGGATTTTCCACGTAGTGTATTGCCCTTCTTTGCAGAAGTGTGCCTTCCATCCCGCCCTCTCCCCCGCTAGCCGCTCCCCACCCTCAGCTGACACCATATTCACTAAGTTCACTCGACGTTCCCGTTCCCTCGGGACCCACTCTCCACTTTCCCACCTCGCCGCCCCCATCACCACCTTGGTGGCGGCGTTGCTGTGTGTGTACATTGTAAAAATACATGTGTCTGCCGCAGTCCCTGCCAGTGGTCAACCCAGTTTGCATACGTTTTTTCATAAAGTGTTTTATGAGTGTCAGAAACTTACGTTATACTGGTTGTACATTGATTTTAACCTATATGGGAAGAACATGGGGAGCTTCCATTTTGGTTTCAGTCCCCCGCCCACTCTCACAGGCTGTCATAAAAGGGCAGCTTGGCAGGTTGGTGTGTTTTTTATTTTTATCTCTCTGAAATAATGGAGGGTCTTTTGACCCGTGGGAGGCCTGAGTTGGACTCTAAATGAGAGGTAAAGATAGTTGTAGGCCTGCCCTATTTTGAGGATCAACTTTGAAGTCTCGGTGGGCAGCTTAAACATCTTTTATCAAAATATGTGTAACCGAGAGTCTCAAGTTTTTCTGTAAATAAGTTAGGTCCTAAGTTTGGGCCCTTTGTTGTCTATCGGCAAACTCAACCCGGTGTCCTACAGAGCTCCACTTGCCTCCTACGCGTGCGTATCCCGAACGCCTTCCATGTCCTCTCTCCTCAAGCCCTGTGTTGGTGTTCTGATCGCTGTCTCCCGTGATCTAGTCCGCTTCTCCTGTGGCCAATCTCTTATAAACATCTTTGAGGTCAAGGAGGTTCTGGCGGAGAAGACAGTGAGGGGAAGCGGTTCTTTCTTCTTGCCTGGCAGGGGTTCGGGCCGGAAGAGCGCTCGTGGGAACCTGAGGGCAACCTGTCACCTGACCGTCTCTCCACGTTCCGTAAAACGAGGGGGAAACCTAAGGGGGGGTACTGTCATGGGGGCTGGCGCGGGTGCCGCGGTGCCCCGCAGCCGCCCCCCTGCCCGCAGGGGGTCTGGCGCGGGTGCCGCGATTCCCCGCGTCCATGCCCCCCCCCCGGCCCATCCCCACGCCATTCCTACCTGCCCACCTCCTTGAAAGCTGCTCCTGCCTGCCCCGGCCGCATGCGCGCCCCTGCTTAGGCCCGCGGGGGCGGCAGGGCTGGATTTAAAGGGCCAGCGCATCATTAATTAGTTATTGATGGCCGCTGGTCCTATTTAAGGAATACGCCCCCAGCACTCTTTGCCAGATTGTTGGTGTGCGTTCAGTGTCTTTAGAGAGTTTGGAGTTCCGTTTGATTACCCGTGTACCAGTCCATTCCGCTACGTTTCCTGACCTTGCCTGTTTGCCGCCTGCCCTGACCGTCTGCCCGTCTCTGACCACGAACCTCTGCCGCCTGCCCTGACTTCCTGCTTGTCCCCGACTACGTCTCTGGATCATGATTCTGTACTACGCATTACCCCGGCCGCCATCGCAAGCAAGTCACGTCAGGGGTAGCGACCTGGTAGCCTCACGCCGCAGCAAGTCCATCCCGCTTTGCGGCGGGCTCTGGTGAAAACCGGGGGCTACTTAGACTCCGCTCCCTGGCGTGGCTTAACTATCATCGCTTGCGGTGGTCTAGCGAATCCACCGAACCCTTACAGTTATAAACTGATCATTGTAGTGAGAGAACCCCTTTATGCACCTGTCTACAATTTTTTTTCTATCTTGGACACCCCATCTTAGTTAACTATTGGGGTTGCGTTAGCAGAGTACCTTGATAACCAACATTAGCTGTTGCCTTGTGAAGTGAATATTTCTATTCCTGGACCAACGGTCTTTAATACTACACAATTCCTTTGTTATTCCTCCTGGGAATGTATGAATGAATTGACAATGGGCTATGGCATTGCTGCTGTCAGTGGGGTGTATCCTATTTCCCAATCACTAATGACAGTGCCAAACTGTGCAGGGAAGACCCAGTGTTGGTTAGTTCAATGGTAACCCCCAGCTGTCAACTTATTCATACATTTCCAGGAGGAATAACAGAGCCTAAGCCTGCTCTAGCCCCTTCTGTCTGATCTCCAGCCCATCACGCATTGATACCACCACCACCATCTGAGAATGCCCGCTGCATAGAAAGCTTCTGTCCTCTCTATGCCAAACCCATGACCCACATGTAGTAAAAAGATTTGTGTCTGCTCAATCTGTGTCCAATTGCTGCACTAAACACTCCAGCATGTAAGTAAGAGACGTTATTAGTGTTAATGTCCCTTGTTATGACCAATTAGGGGTGAATGAAAGGGAGAGCGCAGAATTTCGTGACAGCTGGACGCATTAACCCTTCCTTGGCTATATTTTTCCATGTAAGTGCTGGCTGGTTTTCATTCACGTAATTACCGTCAGCAGATAATCTCATGTAAAAGGCCAATAATCCAAAGTAAATAGGGATCCCTGAGAGGTGGATGTTCTTCTCAGCCATTTCTTGGCTATGTGTGTAAGAGGAGAGCTGGGTGACAATCCTTTTGGCTGCTGCAGGTGATATAATGAATCCTTACCTGTTTCCTGAAGCGTAGATCTGCCCAATTATCCCCTCTTCCTTAGGGTATGTTCACACGGCGTGTTTTTCTCCGTGTAACATACGCTTTTAGATGCGTGTTTGGATCCAACGGGCGGACCCCTAACGGACCCAACGACGCATCTCGCAAATAGCAGTGTGAGGTACAGGGCTTTTTACATGATACACGCAATCAAACATTAAAGCACAGTGATCCCAATGGCGTCCTCATTGCGTCTTTCGGGTCCGTTCCAAGAATTGACATGTGAGTTCTTGGTCCAAAAGACACAGCAGGAGCCCTATTTTAAACTATAGCGTGCGATCCTGCTGCATCCAACACGCATCCAAACACGCAGCTGCATCGCCAACACGGATGAAAAATCGGTGTCACGGTCGGAGGTAGTGGATCCTCTGGACCACCGCAAGCGATGGTGTAAGCCACGCCAGGGAGCGGAATCTAAGTAGGTCCCGGTTGTCACCAGAGCCCGACGCAAAGAGTCTACCAGGTCGCTACCCCTGACGTGACTTGCTTGAGGAGGCAGCCGAGGTGTAGCGTGGCACAAAATCGTAGTCAGGGACAGGCAGAAGGTCTGGACAGGCGGCAAGATTCGTGGTCGAGGAACGGAAGCAAACGGTACGGTACACGGTAATCAGAACAAGGCTTAGGAACGCTTTCTCTATAGGCTATTGGCACTAAAGATCCGGCAGGGTAACCAGGAAGAGGCTGGCTTAAATAGGGGCAGCGACCGGCAATAGCCAATTACCGGTGCGCTGGCCCTTTAAATTTAACACTGCCGGCGCGCAAGCGCCCTAGAAAGCGGGACCACGCGCGCCGAGGGACAGAGCCTGCAGCAGGAGCGCGGCCAGGTAAGGACGCTCCCGAAGGAGCAGGGGAATGAGCACACCTGCTCCCCGACATGCCCCGCTCGGGTGAGGGGCACGGATGCGCCTGCGACCCGGGACGAGGGTCGCAGGGGCATCCGTGACAATCGGATCCATAAACGCCGTGTGAACAAGCCCTTATAGTTCTGCAGAACTAGAACCATATTCAATTCTGGAGGCTCAGAAAGTTGGGGGACAAGTCTTACGGGTTGTTACTACCTTTCCCTGATGTGGAAATAGTTATGTACTCCCTATGTATTGATAAGTCTATGAAAGCTGGATGACAACCACTATGATTGCCAAATTAGCCTTCAATGCTTACCTTACACAGTCAAATCACATTATGATGACCTGGGATAGCTCTCGAGCAGAAGAAAGGAGCAGAGAGCAGACACCTGCCCGGTCCTAACAGGTGGCCCTATTCTCCGCTGTGTGAAAGCCATTCCAGCCAAGCGGCCTATTTACCCAACCCTCCTGGCTGCAGAAACCAGGCAAATCCATAGGGTGCATTCACACGGTGCATTTTTGGTGCGTTTTTTTTTTCCTCAGAAATGCACAGTAATTAATGCTGTGCACTTCTTTAAAAAAGCATCAAAAAGCGCACCAAAAAATGCACCGTATGAAATCACCCATAGGACAAAACAAGCTGATATCCTGCAAAGAATAGACATGTCTCACAAGCCAGTGCCTTCCTTGGTTTTACAGAGATTCTCAGTGGGGAATTTCATAAACGGCTCCTACAACGTCCATGGTGCAAATGGAACGATGCCATCACCAAGGGAAGATGTGGTCGGAGAGAATCAAGAACCAAAGCCATCCACAAAGCGGCCATGGAGAGCCAGAGCCGTGGGGCCCGATATCATTCACAACTGATTAATCAGAATCAGGAAAATTGAGCAGATTTAATTTAGCAAGAACCATATTTACACGGGGTGTGACGATCCAATCACACTTCGTCCGCCATCTTGGACCGGCTCAGGGGATTTTAGCTCACGTGATCACCGTCTTTGGTAAACGGTTAACGACGCTCCAACATAAGGCGCTCCAACATAAGGCGCTCCAACATAAGGCGCTCCAACATAAGGCCCTCCAACATAAGGCACTCCAACATAAGGCGCTCCAACATAAGGCGCTCCAACATAGGGCACTCCAACATAGGGCACTCCAACATTAGGCACTCCAACATTAGGCACTCCAACATTAGGTACTCCAACATTAGGTACTCCAACATTAGGTACTCCAACATAAGGCACTCCAATATAAGGCACTCCAATATAAGGCACTCCAACATAAGGCACTCCAATATAAGGCACTCCAACATTAGGCACTCCAATATAAGGCACTCCAATATAAGGCACTCCAATATAAGGCACTCCAACATAAGGCACTCCAACATAAGGCGCTCCAACATAAGGCACGCCAACATAAGGCAGACAAATAAATGTCTGCCAACCACTTAGTGTGGCTGACAATACATATGGCTGGCTCCTATCCCACCAAGGCCAGGTATCCTTGGTGGCGTGTTGCTTATATGTCTCCTGTCTAACTCCGCCTAGTGGCAGAAACCGGTGACTACCTGTAGTCGCTCTGCCACAGGGGTTACAGGAATCTGACATGTTATCTCTCTCTATAGATATAATGTGTGTATATATGTACACACACAAATCACATTATTATGACCAGCAGTAACCATCGTGTGCAGCACGGACAGCAGCTAGACGGCTGGTAGTGACTCTATAAGGTCCTGGTAAATTGTCACAAGTATCTGGAGCCGACTGCATCCCACATCTGCTGGAAGGTCCAGAGAGCCTCAGTATTAGTCTCACTCTTAGTCATTGCTGTCTACAAATGCCATTCACCACTAATTAAAAAACACTAGTTTGAAACGCGTCTACCTAAAGCTGCACACTTTTTATGAAAACCATGTTTTAATAATATGAAATAAAGGAATGAAAATCATCTCCATTTGGTGCTGGATCCACTTTTCTTTTGGACACTATGAAATGGCCCGTGAGTCCGTGCACTGAAGGAGAGTTACACTGACATATAACATACCAGGTGAGCTTTCCATTATTTAAAGACTATCCAGGGGCTATAACAGATGCTCAATTGGGTTCAAGTCAGTGGAGTTAGAGGCCAGGGTACTTGGAAGTCTTGGTCTTGCTCTTCTAAACCAATGTTGGACATTTCTAGTCGTGTAACATGTCGCATTGCCTTGCTGGAAGATTCCATCCGCCCCAGGGAAGACAATCAGCATGCATGGGTGCATGAGATCTGCATGGAGGGATTCATAACCAGATCAGTTGAGATTGTGTTCCACATGGATGAGTGGCCCAAAGAATGCCCCAAAAACATTCTCCAGATCATAACGCTGCCACCACCAGATTGTGTTCTTCCAGCAATGGCTGCAAATTTGTTTTCCCTGATGTTTTTTGCCTGACACGCCTATGTCCATCTATTTGATGAAGAAGATGTGACTCATCAGAGAAGGCAACCCTTAGGTTTAATTCTGACACTGCCCTGAAAATGTAAGCCCTTGCTAGCGATGCTTAGTTAGCAGGGGGTACAGTGACATCCACTTACGATACAATATCACCACAGCAGCCGCCAACAGATCATGAACTGCGCAGATTCAGAAATGCCGTCACCCTTTGCCCAAAAGCCAATAATTATCTCTTTTTTTTAAAATAAATTGACCCTTTTACCCATGACAGCAACGAGGAATATGTGTGCCGACAGCCGATCACACACCTTACGGGGGACATGTATGTGAGGCCCTATATATCCACCAAGCCAGCGCACCACACTTGACTTGTTTCATAAGCTACTCGCTGCCCATGTAAAAAATAGGAAGTGGTCATAATAATGTGATGTAACTGGATTATACATAGATACATCTGCTCTTACCCATAGCTCTCCATAAACAGAACATTATACCATTTACGAGTCTTGGAAAGCTGGGTGGCAATATAGTGGCTTTGTACTTAGCCTTTTAACATTCCTACATGATAAATCTGCCTACTAATGCATCTCTTCTCTGGCAAATTTCTGCAAACATGTTTTAGAAAGTTGGGTTACAGCGTAGTTTTAGGGCCACATGATGAGGCTAGGTTTGCATGTAGTGGATTTGCTGCGGATTTTCCATGTGGATTTGCGGGTGGAAAATCTCCAGCAAAATAAATACCGTAGCAGCAAAGTGTGTGAAATTTTCACAAAACTGCTCAACTTGCTGCAGAATATTACTCTACGGTTTTAGACCTGCGGTGAGGAATTTTAAATCCGTACCATGTTAGTTTCTGATGCCCAAAGTGCACAGATTTGATGCAGATTTATTTTTTTTGATCACCAAATTCAATGAGCTCACGCTCCATCATAAGTGAATGGAGCATGAGCTTCTCCTCTGTGCCAGGATGAGAACCCGGAAGTCAAGAGGAGCGGAACTCTGGAGCAGCAGTGGCGAAGGGCAACTTGGAAAGTATTGTTTTTTTCGTCTTTGGAGCACTCCATACAATATATATACATATAATTATTATATGTATATATAATTATTATTTTTTTTTTAAATGGATAACCCTTTTAAAATCTGCAACGAAATTATGCTGTGGATTTTGGCTGTTTTGGATACTGTTTATGAAGTGGATTCTACGCTGAAACACCTTTAGAAATAGCATCTAAAGCAGACGGTTTTGCAGTGCACACGAGGCTGTTTTTTGTGGCACTTTTTTTTTCAGCACTAAAAAAGAACTGACGTCAATTCACGGTGTCAGTGCTGTTTTTGCGCTGAAAATGTTCATAAAAATCAATGACGTGGTTTGGATTTTGGTTTTCACGCGGATTTGCACCAAAGTCCACATCCAAAACCACACTGAAAAAAGCCTCTGAAAACAGCTTCAAAACCACATCTGAAATTGCAAATCCATATCCAAAAAACATGTGCTTAGGGTATGTCCACACCGATTGTTGGATATGTTTTTGGATCCATTAATAGATGCGTGTTTGGATCCGTGTTTCGGGCCCTAAATGGACCCAAACACACATCTAACAATGTGCAGTGTGATTTCCATTGCTTTCAATGTAAAACACGTATCGACGTTCAGACGAGTGATTGCCGATGTGTGTTTACATGTGTCTTGTGATGCATCTTTTGGATCATTTCAAAGAATTGACATGACAATTCTTGATCCGAAAGACGCAGCAGAAGCCCTATATAAAACTATAGGGTGTGATCCTGCTGCAGCCAAAACTTAACCAAACACGCACCTGCGTGTTGAATGCGATTTACGCAGCGCTTTTGGATGCGTTTTTCAGATCCAAATATGAATCCAATACACCGTGTGAACATGCCCTTACTGGTGCCGGTTTTATCTGTTCATTTCGCCCGCAATTACGGCTTGAATAAGGGGCGGGGGGCGCTGCCCGTCGGCCCCATAGACTTTCATTATCCACGGCGCATATCCCGCCAGGATAATGTGCATGTCACTTTCTCCCCGCTCGCTGTATTTCGCGAGCAGGGAGGAGAGAGACGGAATCCATAGCTCTCTACGAGAACTGTGGATTACCGTAATGGCTGGGACGTATTCCAGCCGTATTGCAGCGCAGTACGGCGTGCAATACGGCTGCAATCCGTCCCTGAAATAAGCCGTGTGAACGGCCCTTAACCCCTTCCCGACATTGGGCGTATGCATACGCCCTAGCGGGAAGTGACTTCCCGCAAATGGACGTATGCATACGCCCTGGCGATCGCGCGGGCTTGCGGGCGAGCCGCGCACGATCGCACTGGAACCAGCTTTAAATTACCGCTGACTTCATGCCTCATAACCCCGGCCGGAGTGAGTTCCGTGCCGCGGGTGAAAAACGCATCATTACCGAAGCCTTCATGGCCGCAATAATGAAGGCGCAGGCAGGAGGAGTGAGCTCCCTCTGCCTACACTCGTCGAGGCAGCGGCAGAGATGCCGCTCGCCCGTCTCCTCCCGGACTCCCCGGATGCTTTCTAAAAAGCACCGGGTAGTCTGGTGCGTCACCATGCCCACAATGCATTGTGGGCATGGTGTCACTATTGCCATGGCGACCTCTGCATAGCAGTAACGCTGTGCACAGATCGCCTCTTCAAACAGCAATCTAACGATTGCTTTTCCCCAGTGAAGATTTGCTGTTACAAATCCCCACTGGGGAGATGTAAAAAAAATGTGGAAAAAGTAAAAAGAAAAAGTAAAAAAAGTAAAACACGAACACCAAAAAATAAAATTAAAACACGTAAAAACCGCCCTTTTCCCTTTACAAAACTCCAATCACCCCAAAAAAGATCAAAAATAAATAAAAAGTACCAATATTTGGTATCGCCGCGTGCGTAACGATCCACCCTATAAATCCGCATGTTAATAACCCGTACGGTGAACGCCGTAAAAACCAAAACAAAAAACATCACAGAATTGCGATTTTTGTACATCCTGCACACATAAAATGGAATAAAAAGCGATCAAAAACTGATATAAACGCCAAAGTTGTACCAATAAAACGTCATTCATCCCGCAAAAAAAAAAGTCCTTACACGTCCTCTGTATACGGAAAAATAAAAAAGTTATGGCTCCCCAGAAGACAGCGATGCATAAAAAATTATTTAACACAATAAAAACACTTTTTTTTTTTTTTTAAAGTGCTTCCAAATTAAAAAACTATATAAATAAGGTATCACCGTAATCGAAATCGACCCACAGAGTAAAACTAACTTGTCATGTATACTGCACGGTGAGCGCTGTTAAAATAAAAACAAAAAAAGTACTAGGATTGCAGTACTTTCTTCACCCTGCCTTCCAAAATAACGGATTTAAAACTGATCAAAAGTCTTGTTCCCCCCAAAAATGATACCAATAAAAACATCAACTCATCCCGCAAAAAACAAGCCCTACACAGCTCCATACACAGAAAAATAAAAAAAGTTATGGCTCCCCAGACTATGGCGATGCAAAAAAAGTGTTTTACTTTTTGAATAAAAGTGTTTTTATTTTGTAAAAGCAGTTAAACATAAAAAAAATACAAATTGGGTATCGCTGTAACGTACCGACCTGCTGAGTTATACTAACATGTCAGCGATACTGCACGGTGAGCGCTGTAAAAAATAAAAAATAAAAAACACAAACCCGGAATGTTGTATTTTGTTCAAAATGCCTCACAAAAACCTTAATAAAAAGTGATCAAAGCGGCATAAAGCCCCCCATAAGGTACTAATAAAAAAGTCAACTCCTACCACAAAAAAAAAGCCCATAATCAGCTCCGTAAAAAGAAAAAAGTAAAAGTTATTGCTATCAGAACAGGACAACATAAAAACGCAAATTTTTATAGACTTATTTCATTGTGTAAAAGTAATAAAACAAAAAAACTATATAAAATCTATATCATTCCAATTGTACCGACCCCCATAGTAAAGATATCCTATCATTTATACTGCACGGCGAACGCTGGGAAAATTGAAGCCCAAAAAACAATGGTGGCAATTGCGTTTTCCCCCCCATTTTTATAGCCCAATCAAAAAAAAAAAAATTTTGGAACACCTGTGGGACCCTAAAAGCACAATACACCCCTAGATGAGATCTATGAGGCGTGCTGAATCCAAAATGGGGCGGGTTCGGAAGGTTTTACCTTTCTGTACTTGGGGGCTTTGTAAATACGACATGGCCCCACCAAAATCTGCGTTCCAAAAGCAAAATAGCGCTCCCCCCTTTTACCCCCTTCCATGGGGCCCAAACAGCAGATTACACCCACATGTAGGGTATTGCCGAACTTTGGAAGAAATTGCGTAACAAAGTTTGGGTCCTTTTTTACCAGGATGTCTTGTAAAAATTAAACATTTTCAGCTAAAATTGCAGATTATTGGAAAAAAAATTGTATTTCATTTTCACAGTCTAACGCTAAAAAATTTTGTGAAACACCTGTGGGGTCGATATACTCACTACACCCCTGGATATATACCTTAAGGGGTGTATTTTCCAATATGGGGTAATTTTTAGGGCAATTATTAAGTTTTAGCACCTTAGGTTGTCCGTAAACCTGGAATGGGCGCCTAAATAAAAATCGTAATGAAAATGAGACCCCAGAGTCCGGGAAGGTGCTCCTCCTATTCTGGGGCTTGTGGTTGAGCCAAATAATCACTAGGGCCCCATATGGGATATCTCTGAAAACGTCAGAATCTGTGAAATCAATATTAAGTTGCATTTCCCTGATCACATTTACCGTATTCTTGTGAATAATGTATAAAAATTTAAAATCTGCAAAAAAAGTGAAATTTTGAAATTTCACTTCCACTTTGCTTTAATTCCTGTGAAACACCTAATGGGTTAATAAACTTCCTAAATGCTGTTTTGAATACTTTAAGGGGTGTAGTTTCTTAGATGAGGTCATTTATGGGGGTATCTAACATACAGATCAATCAAAGTCACGTTTAGAACTAGACGGGTCCCTAAAAAATGTATATTGCCAAATTTTCTGGGAAAAATTTCTACTAAATTTCTAAGGGCCCCCTAATTCGTAAAAAAAAAAAAGACATTTAAAAATATGATGCCAAACTACAGCAGACATAAAGGGGAGATGCTAGTTTTTAAACATTTTGAGTGGAATATCTATCTGTCTTACATGCAAGAAATTTTTGAAGTTTTTAAATTGGTACATTTTTTAAATTTTCACGATACTTTGATATTTTTCACAATAAACAAGCATTTTTGGACCAAAATTTCTTACTATCTTAAAGCACAATGTGTTTACGAGAAAACAATCTCTGAATCACATGGATAGGTTAAAGTGTCAAAAGTTATTCTCACATAAAGTGACACATTACAGATTTCAAAAATGGGGCTCTGTCAGAGAGGCCAAAACTGGCTCCGGCGGTAAGGGGTTAAGGGTGGGCTCTCACTTTGTGTTACTGCATGCATTTTTGTTGAATGCAACTGGTTTTGTAATTAACAGCAAATAGTTTACACTGAAGTTAATTTTCAAAACCACCCGCATTCAACAGAAGCGCATGCAGTAAGGGTGATTTCACACGGAGCATTTTCGGTGCCTTTTTTTGCAGAAACGCACAGCATTAATTGCTGTGTATTTCTGCAAAAAAAATAAAAAAGTGTCAAAAACACACCAAAAATCACTTCTTGTGAAAGCACCCTAAGGCTATGTTCACACGGTGTATTTGCAGGGCGTAATTACGCCCCGCAATTACGCTGTGTGGACGGGGTGGGGGCGGAGCGGGGAATGAGCGGGGGCCGGCACTTCGCCGGCCCATAGACTATCACTGCTAGCGGTGCGTATACGCCGCTGGTAATTCACATGTCAATTATCTCCCCGCCCGGCGGCTTCGCCAGGCAGGTAGAGGAGACGTAATCCAATTTCTCAAATGAGAACTGTGAATTACCGTAATGACCTGGGCCGTTTTCGGCCCGTAATTGGCGCACTTCGGCGCGTAATTACGGACCGAAATACGGCCATTTTAAGCCGTGTGAACATAGCCTAAGGCTGCGTTCCCATGGCACAGGACAAATACCGGCCGGTTTGCCGGCCGGTATTTGTCCTGTTTTACGGCCGTCCCCACGGACGCGGGGGGGAGGCGGCTTTTCTCCGCGATGAGCGGAGAAGAGCCCTGCCATTGAGGTGTTCATATTCCGTCCGGAAACCGCGGACCGCGGGCGGCAAAACCGCCGGGCAGAAAACCCGTGCAGTGGGGACTGCTGCACGGGTTTTCATTAGAGCACAATTGTGCTCATTTTCATCCGGTTTTTCAGGTGGTCTGAAAAACCGCAAACCGGCTGAAAAACCGTCCGAAAACCCGTGCCGTGGGGACATGCCCTAATGCAGCGTGAAAACCCAGCCTAAGGGTATGTTCACACAGCTTATTTGGGTGCGCATTTTGCCGTGTATTGCGCATTATACACGGTGAAATGCGCGCCGCAATTATAGTAATCCATAGCTCTCATAGAGAACTATGGATTACGTGTCGTCCCCCCGCGCGTACAATATGATCGTATTGTACGTGCGGGGAGATAAGTGACATGTCAATTGTTCGCGGCAATTACGGGCCGCGAACAATGTATGTCAATGGCGCCGGCGAGCTGCCGGCCCCCCCGTCCTTTGGGAATACGCGCTGATCAGCGCAACTCCCAAAGCACACCACGATATCTTGAATTTCTGCCAAGAATTTAAACTTTTACAGAGACGGCTGATTTAGACATTGGTTAGCCCCATCTCCATGGAACTAACCTGCCTCATTCCTGTCGGTGCGGAGTCCAAGGAGGATTCGCTCAAAATAATAGACGTGCATTCTTTTTTTTTCAGCACTGCAGTTTTGAAATCCGTGGTGTAGAAAGTTGTCGATTCAAATGAATGGGGTCACATTATGCCATGGTGAATTCCTTATTAAAATCCATTGTGTGAATGTACCCTTAGGCTATGTTCACAGAGGGGAATTTTGGCGCGCATTTCGCGTCGTATTTGCGCTGTAATACGAGCGAGATGTGCGCCGAAATTATGGTAATCCATAGTTCTCATAGAGAACTATGGATTACGCCTCCTCTCCCTGCTCGTACAATACGATCGTATTGTACATGCGGGAATAAGTG